>BDUI01000010.1:1354523-1372228 GCA_002335545.1 Apodemus speciosus
AACCATGTAAAATATTTGTTAAAGTTAATTGTGGATGAAATCCACACTGCATAATTTTTTTAAAAAAATCATAAACTTCATTAAAGAATTCAAGAAGTCTAAAGAAAACACATACAACAACTCAGTGAAATCAAGGAGAAAGGATGTAAGGAGAACAAATGCCTGAGTGATGCTTACGAAAAACCCAAACAGAAGGCTGGTGAAAATACCAAAGATAGTTCAAGACTTAAGAAAAGCATTCAATCATCAGATATAAACCCTGAAGATGACCCAAGATGAAATAAGTGAGGCCTGAAAATCCCAATAGCACAATTAGAAAATTCAAAGGAAAGCCTTGGAAAGAGGACGAATCAAGCAAAATACAGAACACAGGAAAGACATTCAGGAAACATGAGACACCATTACAAAAACCAAGCCTATGAATATGGGCATAGATGATCGAGACAAAAACCAAAACCAAGGACATAGAGCAGATCTTCAACAAAATTACAGGAGAAAACTTTCATGAATAAAAGAAAGTCATACGCATATGACTACACATATAAGAAGCACAGACCACATGAAATAGACAATAGCTTAAAAGAAGCTCCTCATGACATACCATAAAACAAAAGGTATCCACAACAAAAAAAGTGTATTTCAAGATGGCTCTTTGAGAAAATCAACTAGATAGATAAACCCTTAGCCAAATTAACTAAGAGATACAGAGATAGTATCCAAATTAACAAATTCAGAATTGAAAAGGGAGATATAAAAACAGAAACTGAGGAAATATCATCAGATTCTACTATAAAAGTCAATACTCAACAAAATTGGAAAGTCTAGATGAAATGGATGGTTTTCCAGACAGATGCCATGTACCAAAGTTAAATCAAGAGCAAGTAAACTATCTAAACAGGCCCATATTCATTAAGGAAATAGAAGACATCATTAAAACACCCCCAACCTAAAAAAGCCTAGAGTCAGATGTCTTTAGTGTAGAATTCTACCAGACCTTCAGGGAAGACCTAATACCAACACTCCTCCAACTATTCCATAAAATAGAAACAGAAGGAACACTACCTAATTCATTCTGTGAAGCCACAATTACTCTGATACCTAAACCACATAAAAACCCAACAAAGAAAGAAAACTTCAGATCAATTTATCTTATGAACATAGATGCAAAACTGTTCAATAAAATTATAGTAAACTGAATCCAATAACACATCAAAAAGCATCATATACCATGGTCAAGGAAGCTTTATCCCAGGCATGCAAGGTTGGTTCAATATGTGAAAATTCATTAACATAATCCACTATATAAACAAACTCAAGGAAAAAATCACATGATCATTTTGTTAGATGATTATAAAGCATTTGACAAAATACAGCATCCCTTCATGTTAAAAGTATTGGAGAGATCAGGAATTCAAGGCCAATAGCTAAACATTATAAAAGCAATATACAGCAAACCAACAGCAAATATCAAATTAAATGGAGATATACTTGAAGCAACCCTACTAAAATCAGGAAAAAGGATGTCTACTTTCATCCTATCTGTTCAATATAGTACTCAAAGTTCTAGCTAGATCAGTAAGACAATAAAAGGAGATCAGGAGGATACAAATTGGCCAAGAAGAAGTCAAGGTATCACTATTTACAGATGACGTGATAGTATATATAAGTGACCTCAAAAATTCTACCTGATGACTTCTATAACTGATGAACATCTTCAGCAAAGGTGCCAGATATAAACTTAACACAAACTAATCAGTAGCCTTCCTTTATACAAATGATAAACGGGCTGAGAAAGAAAATAGGGAAACAACACCCTTCACAACATTCACAAATAATATGAAATATATTGGGGTGACTCTAGCCAAACAAGCGAAATGTCTGTATGACAAGAACTCCAAGTCTCTCAAGAAGGAAATCTAAGAAGACTGCAGAAAATGGAGAAATCTCTCATGCTCATGGATTGGTAGGATTAACATAGTACAAATAGCCATCTACAGATTCAGTGTATTCCACATCTAATTTCCAACACAATTCTCCAAATACATGCAAAGAGAAATTCTTAGTTTTATATGGAAAGACAAAAACCAGTAGAGCTAAACCACTCCTTAAAGATAAAAGAACTTATTGGCACAGGGGGACTTTCCTAAAGAGAACACAAATGGCTTATGTTCTAAGATTAAGAATTGAAGCCCCCATTTTTCAAATTTCCCTCAGCTCTGCTGTCTTCCATTCTTATACTAGGCTGGTCCATTAAGTCCCACTTGAAGCATTCCTCTGCTTTTCTCATCCAGAATCCCAGATTCACATTCCTCCAACAAAAAGCATGGTCAGGGCTCTCACTGCAATATCTCGCTCCTAGTGTCAACTTCTGTCTTAGGATTCTCAATACTGTGAAGAGACTCAATGACCAAAACACTTCTTACAAAGGCAAACTTTCAGTTGGGGCAGGCTTACAGTGTCAGAAGTTTAGTCCATTGTCATCATGGAGCATGACAGCATGCAAGCAGACATGGTGCTGGACAAGCTAGAGCTCTACACCTTGATCCAAAGGCATCCAGGAAAAGATTCTCTTGAAGCCTGAGTGAGGTTGATTCATAGGACCTCAAATCCCACCCTCAAAGTGACACAGTTCCTTTAACCATGCCCCACCTACTTCAAAAAGGCCACACCTACTCCAATACTGTGGTTGTTTTACATAGTGGAATAGTACTCAGCTACAAAGAATGAGGACATCATGAGTTTTGCAAGGAAATGGATGTAACTAGAAAATATCATCCTGAGTGAGGTATCTCAGACCCAAAAAGATCTGCATGGCATGATTTATTGGCTGGTTTTGTCTGTCAACTTGATACAATCTGGAGTTATCACAGAGAAAGGAGCCTCCCTTGAGGAAATGCCTCCATGAGATCCAGCTGTAAGACTTTTTCCCAATTAGTGATCAAGGGGGAGGGCACCTAGTGGATGGTACCATTCCTTGGCTGGGAGTCTTGGGTTCTATAAGAAAACTACCTGAAGCAAGCCAGTAAGTAACATCCCTCCATGGCCTCTACGTCAGCTCCTGCTTTCTGACCTGCTTGAGTTCAAGTCCTGACTTCCTTTGATAATGAACAAAAATGTGGAAGTGTAAGCCATGGAATAAACCCTTTCCTCCCCAACTTGCTTCTTGGTCATGACATTTGTGCAGGAACAGAAACCCTGACTAAGACAGATGTACTCACTGATAAGTAGATATTAGCCAAAAATGTACAGAATACCCAGGTTACAATCCACAGAACTCAAGAAGGTTAACAAGCTGAAAGTAAGGATGCTTCAATTCCACTTGGGAGGGAGAAGAAAGCAATCAGAGGAGACAGAGGGAGGGAGGGACCCAGGTTGGAGAGGGGAGGGGGTAGGGGAAAAGGTGAACATGATCAGGTATTTGGAAGAGGGGAACAGGAGTGAAGCCCTGAAGGCCAGCAGAAAGAATGGAAAGGGAGGTAGGAGGTGAGGTGATCCTCTAAAATGTACCAGAGACCTGGGAGTTGAAAGATGCTCAAAGGGAGGGACCTTAGATAAAATTCCAAACAGTAGGGAGAGGGAACTTGTAGATTCCACCTCAAGTAGAAAGATAGGACATCAAGTGGAGAAATGTGGTTGCCATCCCATGGTCAAAAACTCTGGCCCATAATTGTTCCTGTCTAAAAGAACTGCAGGGACAAAATTGGAGAAGAAACTGAGAGAAAGGAGGTCCAGTGATCAGACCAATTTGGAATCCATCTCAAGGGGAGGAACCAAGGCATGACATTACTATTGATACAATGGTGTGTTCACAGAAATGGCTGTCCTCCAAGAGGCCAAACAAGCAGCTGACTGAGACAGACGTAGACAATTACACTCAACCAATGGACTGAAGTCTGGAACTCCTGTGGTTGAATTAGGGAAAGGCTGGAAGAAGTTGAGGAGGAGGGCAACCCATAGTATGACCAGCAGTCTCAACTAACCTGGACCACCCTCACCTGAGATCTCTCAGACAGTGAGATACCAACCAGGAAGCATACAGTAGCTGGTAAGAGGTCCTTGGCACATATAAAGCAGAGGACTTTCTTGTCTGGCCTCAGTGAGAGAAGAGGCACCTACCTAATCCTGGAGAGACTTGTGACCCCAGAAAGTGAGGAAGCATGGTGGGGTGGGGTGGGGTGAGAGTGGGGACATCTTCTTGGAATGGGATAAGAGGAATGGGATGAGAAACTGTAGAAGGGCAGCCCGGGAGGGGAATAATGAGTGCGCTGTACAAAAAGATTAACGATAATTAAAAACAAAACCAAAAAACAACTGAACTGAAAACGTTGAGAGGTAGAAGAACTGGGAGCAATGTGTCTCAAGACCTAAGATGGTGACAGTGAATATGAAGTAATATACTCAGCAAAGCTCTCTGAAATAATTGAACAAGATAGAAAAAAATAAACAGCCTACAAAGAATTATATCCAAACCAAACCTAGAGAAATTTCAGAAAGCATTATTTTGTGCTGAAGAGAGAAATGAACACAGTAGAGAGATTGTGAGAAGGAATACAAAACTATAATTAATAAAACAAGTAAACAATATAATACTGGGAACACAATCACCAAAAATCAACGCCACCATGATCACAGTGAGCACAGACATTTCAACAGTAACTTTAGATAATAACAGCCTCAATTGTTCAATCTAAAGAAACAGACTGACTAACTGGATCATGAAACAAAATCTATTTTGTTGCTTTACAAGAAATACATATGAGCTTTAAAGATTGGCACTAACAAAATAAAATGATGGCTAAAAGTACTCTAATCGAATGGTATCAAGAATCAAGCAGACTTCAATATCCTAATATCTGACAAAGTAGACTTCAAACTAAAATTTATCTGAAGAAATAATGAAGGACACTTCATTATAATAACAGAAAGAGCTAACAAGAAGACATTACTATCCTAAATAAATAAACACCAAACTTAGGGATGTCTAGTTTCAGCAAAAATATTCTACTGGATTTAAAGACACAGATTAACATTAATCCACTAATAGTAGATGATTAAAATACTCCACATTCTATGACAGAGGGGTCATCTGGAAAAAAACATGAATAGAGAAACATAGTAAATTACTGACATCATAGTAGACTTAGCACATATATTTAATTATTCTATCCAAACATCAAAGAATATACATTCTCTCAGCAGCACATAGAAGCCTTTCTAAAAATAGACCATATCCTAGGACATAAAACGTCTTTACAAAATAAAAAAGATTATATTATAATCACATCTAATATCCTTCCTGAGCACAATGTAAGAAACCTTAACATTGAAAGCAAAACCTCCTCATGGAGATTAAGCAACACATTACTGAATGTTGATTGGGTCCAAGAATAGATAGGTAGGTAGGTAGATAGATAGAGAGGTAGGTAGATTGATAGATAGATAGATGATAGATAGATAGATAGATAGATAGATAGATAGATAGATAGATAGATAGATAGATAGATAGGTGGATGGATGGATGGATAGATAGATAGATAGATAGATAGATAGATAGATAGATAGATAGATAGATAGATAGGTAGATAGGTAGGTAGATAGGAAGGTAGATAAATAGAGAAATACTCTGGAACTAAATGAATATGAAAATACAATACAGCAAGACCTCTAGAACACATTGAAATCAGTCTTCCAAGGAAAATTATAGCCCTAAGCATGTGTCTAAAGAATCAGGAAGAACACCAATAAATGGCTTAATAATGCAACTCAAGAGGTTGGCAAAATAAGAACAAATCAATCCAAAACCAGTGTATGGCAAGAAATAATAAAAACCATAGCAGTAACCAAACAAAGAAATGAAAAAGAAAACAACACAAAGAACCAGCAACTCTGAGAAGGTTCTTTGAGAAGATAAACATAGTTGGCAGACCCTTGTCCTAACTAACCAGAAGAGAGCGAGGATGAAAAAAACAGAGTTGGAAATTAAGAGGAAAACATTTCAGCAGACACCAGAGAAATTCTGACTATTAAAAGGGAATATATTTTTAAATCCTGTATTCCATTAAGCTTTAGAAAACCTAAAAGAAATTGGGAAATTTCTAGATTCAGCCAAACCTCCAAAATTAAACCAAGAAGTCACCATTATAAACAGACAGGTAATAAATGAGATTGAAATATTAATAAAAAAAACCTTCCAGCTAAAACAAAGTTCAGGACTAAATGGATTCACAGCAGAATTCTATCAGACTATCAAAGAACAATAGCCAGATTTTCTTCAACTAATCAAAACAAATTGAAACAAACAGAGCACTCATAAAATCGTCTACAAAACCCAAATCGCTTTTAATAAACCAAACCAGATAAACCACACAAACCAGATAAAGACTCAACAACAACAACAACAACAACAACAACAACAACAGCTTGAGTTCCTATGAAAAGAACTGACAAGCAAAATGCTGTGGTTTTCCGAATAGGTGATAAAAGCAAGGGTCAGCACTACCAGAAGAAGTTGAGTTTGTCTTTGATGTGAATAGTTCCACCCAGAACAGTGGTTCTCAACTTATGGGTCACGACCCCTTTAGATTTGCATATGGGATAACCTGCATATCAGATATTTATATTACTATTTATTACAGTAGCAAAATTACAGTTATGAAGTAGCAACAAAATCATTTTACATTTGGGGTCACTATAACATGAGAAACTGTGTTAAAAGACTGCAGCATTAGGAAGGTTGCAAACCACTGAACTAGAGCATGCTGCATATCTTTTGCTTTCTTTGAAAACATTTACTGGGGTTAAGATTGTTCACTCAGTATGCAGTATTTTCTTTCTTTCTTTCTTTCTTTCTTTCTTTCTTTCTTTCTTTCTTTCTTTCTTTCTTTCTTTTTTTGGTAGAAATCTTTTTTTATTTTATTTTTTTAATTTTCTATATTCTTTGTTTACATTCCAAATGATTTCCCCTTTCCCGGTTCTCCCCTCCCCATAAGTCCCATAAGCCCTCTTCCCTCTACCCATTCCTCAGTCACCCCTCCCATTTCTTGGTCCTGGTAATCCCCTACAATGCTGTCCTTTCCAGGACCAGGGCCCTCTCCTTCCTTCTTCTTGGGAATTGTGTGATATGTTAATTGTGTCTTGAGTATTCAGACCCTGGCAGTGGTGGCTCATGCCTTTAGTTCCGGCACTTGGGAGGCAGAGGCAGGCAGATTTCTGAGTTCGGGGCCAGCCTGGTCTACAGAGTGAGTTCCAGGACAGCCAGGGCTATACAGAGAAACCCTGTCTCGAAAAACCAAACAAATTAAAGGCAGTCTGCAGTCTTTACATAGGCCATTTGTAATGCCAATGTATAGGTAATAACCACAGAAAGGGCCCAGTGCCTGTTGAAGGGGGAGCCAGATTCCTTGGCAGTTAGAGGCATGGCACTGCTCTTTGTGGGTCTCAACTTGGGCTGAGAACTGCAAGATAGCTGCGCAAATATATCAGAGGCAGTAAAAACAATACACTGAAGCCCTGTGGAAGCATCCTAAGATGGAGAGAGAAGATGGCTTGTGGAAAATGATTGGTTTACTGATGGCTATAAGAATAATGTCTACTCTCCATATTGCTGTTCTGTTGAAAAATAACTGATATAAGCAATAGGAACTTTTTAATGCAGTTTAGCCCTTGCTAACTTAAAGAAATATTGACAAGCCAAATACTGTGCTATAATGAACCTCTGGACACTGAGTTCTAAGAACAATTAGTACTTTCATAGAATCAGTGACAGTAGACTTTCATATATCTAGACAACTCTCTCTACAAAGGCTTCATCAATATTAATCTTCGAGTCTTGTAGAATCTGCAAAGCACCCAAAAGAACATTATGGGCAATAGTTGGAAGAGTTTGAATGAAATGAGTAACCCATTGCCTGGGTAGGAAAAATTATATACAGTAGCCTTAAGATTTTCGGGTGAAAATCATTAATAGAGGTGGGTCACCTCCAAGTAAGTTATGGGCCAGAAAGATTCTTGTCACACAAAGAAGTGTTACTGTCAATGCTATTTCTTCAATGCCTGATTAGATGGCAAGCCCTGTTGATAGATAGAACATGCTATGGTTGAAAAATGGGCAAGTCCCGTTGATAGATAGAACATGCTGTGGTTGAAAGACGAAGCTGGGAATGAGCTGTAACAGTGTGAGAACTGAACCACTAGCTTCTTTTTATGTGCTAGAAAACAGGCTGGTTGCAGAGAATTGGCAACAATAGTGCTGTTTGGTTATGGTTACTATGTGCTATACTACCAACATATGAGGCAAAGTGTGCCTGCTGCTACAACAGTGGCATGACCGTTAGAGGTGCAACCACTTGGTTTTAAGGTTCCATAGAAAGCAATTCATATTTGGTATTGTAAACCATGGGGGGGGGGGCATGGGTGGGAGTTAAAACTGATCCTGGATATCGCCCAGAATGTAGGGGGCTCCTGTTAATATAATTTTCTAGAAAGCATATGCCTGTCGAATTGTCTTCTAAACATTTGTGTTTGCAACCATTGATTACTGATGCTGTCTGTCAATTAAGGAGCGAAATTTTGTAGTAGGTAGTGGCTACATAGTCTGAAACTGTTGAAAATAAGTGACTATTGCTTTGGTTCAATTATCAAATGCTTAGCCACAATTGGAAGAAAGCAAACATAAATACATCATGATAAAAATAATATGAACAAAGAGTAAAGTGATTAACATTTAATCACATTAGAGTATGTGATTAACATCAGAATAAGCGTGTAGTCAATGAAACTGAGGAAATGACTTACAAAAAGAATTGAGTTTTTGTTCAATTTTAGACAAATGCACCAAGAGATGTCGGTATTGGAAATTATTCAAACAAAGGATTTTAGAGAAACTGAATCTTCACATGTTCAGAATAGCAAGCTGGGACTCTTAACCTCACACCATACATAAACTCCATACAATAGCTCAAAGCACATACACTAAGATTTCCAGAAAGAAACATAGGTGAAACATGTGGTCTTAGACTGTTTTCTTAGATAGGATACTGTAAGCAATTTAACAAAGAGCAAGGAGGCAGTCAGATTTTATGAACATAAAAATGATCTTTCCCTTTCAAAGCTACTGTCAGCAAATTAAAGATAAATCACAAAGAGAAAATATCTTTAAATCAGATATTTGATGAAGAGCCTATGCTCAAAGTATATGAAGAATTCTTAAAACTCAATGATAACATAATAAATTATAATAAAAGTTAGGTAAATGTTAAATGTTTTAAATACAAATTTTACTGAAGCATAAGGTACCAGTTTGGAAACATATTTAAATGAGATTCACCAGTTTGAAAACTTAAACATACACAACATAAAACAGGAATTTCACTTGCGGGTATTTACCAAGGAAAATGAAAACATATGTCCACCTAAATATTTGTGCACAAATGTTCTCAGTACTATTTATAATCATCTGAAAGTAGATACTTGTCTGGTGTGGTATAGACAAAATGTATAATTATAGATAGAATACTACTTGTGAATAAAAAGAAACAAACTACCAATGTCTACAATAACATGAATAAATGAACGATATATCAATATGTTGTTTTAAGTGAATAAATTCATACTTGGCAGAGTATACATGTGAGGTCCTGTGCCCAGGTGACGGGAGCTTGTTTTGACTTCGAATAGCCTGAGGGAACTATTTTGGAGGTTAGTCAAAGGATTATAACTCTAGATAAAATTTATAGTTTAATAACATCATACATTTACATATATAATAATTACAGTATCTTAATTTGCCATAATCAAATTGTTTAAATCCCATACTACCAATAAAATGTACAAAGCTTTAATGAAATACAGATCAGAGGAGAGAGAACAGCTTTTTATATAACCAAATTAATTTGTCACCAAAAGTCTTTATGCACACAATTGTAACTTTACTTCGATGAAGTTTATAGCAGCAAAATAGCAAAGGCAGAATCCAGCAACTTCTCAAAATATCTTTACATTAAATATGATGAATTGTATTATTGCAATCATGGTTTAACAGTAGCCTGCATATTATGTTTACAGAAGATTAGGGAAAAGTTTATCATTTGAAGAAATGCCTTTAATAAAATTTAACACCTTCATGCTGCAAAGAGCAATAAGAGCTTTCCTAGAAAAAAAAGAAAAGTTTCTTCAGTCTGACAGAAAGCAACTTCACCATCACATAGCTAACACACTTAAATAAAACACTTATTTCTTCACTCCAGAGGATAGATATTTGGATGTGGTTTTTCCTTCATATGAATTCATGTTTTTCTTAAAAAAATGTTAGCTAGTGTAATAAAGCAAGAAAAATAAATAAAATGTATTAATTCAGAAAATAAATACAACACAATGCTTTTAAGTAAGTTATGGCAAATAATAAATAACACCAACAAATTAATTTGGCAAAGTTACAATATAAAAGATTATTCTTTTAAACTCTGTTAAGACTATACAACATTTTAGTATATAAATCAAAATGAAAATTGAAGTAACATTTTAGATTATAGCAATACTCAAGCCTTGAGAATAAATATAATAATCTTGTCCCAGAGTTCTACATTAAAAAATTCTAAAACATAACTGGAAATTAATAGTGCAACTTTACAAATATACCAGTTTTAGTATTTTCCATTTGAGTTCCTCAAATGATTTTAACTTCATTAATATATTGACTATACTTGGATAATTGGCTATTCTTTTTAAACTGGTCTCTAAATTCACATCTATCCATACCAAAAATGGCTAAATCTTTAATGTATATAGAAGTTCAATCAGCTATAAAACTCACACAAAAGCAAGTGAGCCTCAGAATTTATGTATTTTATTTCAACCTCCCTGCAAACCTTCAGCAATTATGATAGTTTTTCACTAGAATATGAAACATAAATCAAACAGGCAAATAGAATAAAATTTAAAGAGGCCAGAAATGGATCCCCACAGTTCTTTTCTTTGGCGAGATAAGTGCTAAAGAAATTCAATGAATAAGGGAAATAATAAATTACATAAAAGTTTATATCTCATCCTAGTCACGAAAATTAATTATGTTTCTACCACACACAAAAGTATGACCCCTACACCAGAGGGATAATTGACCTTGGCTCTCAAGAGGTCTTCCAGTTAGCCATGTTATTGACCTTGGGCTATACAAGGATTTCTTGGCAAATGCCCTAATCCTTAATTGTAACAGAAAGTTAAATACATGCACCTATATAACTTGATTAAGTGCAGTAGATGCCATGGTAAACATGTACAGACACACGACTGGCAGGAAAATATCAAGAGTCTAACAGCAAGTTAAAATCAGTCTGAAAGTGTTTCTTGCTGCAGAGTCCAGGTAGTGACTGGAAACAGCAGGGAGAAAGCTCTGGATGATAGAAACGTTTTGTATATTCTTTTGAATGATAGTTATTACTATACATAAAATTGTCAGCTCATCACTTGAACTTGAGCCTTTCTCACGTTGTAGCAATTATCTATCCCAAAAGTACAGAAATTAAAGTAAAAGATTAGACAATTTTTCCTTTGCTGCACAAAGACATAGAAAACCAGTCACAAAGACAAAGTAGGGAGAGCCAATCTTATAAAATGGAAACAAATGCATGCTGGTTAGATAGAACTGTTGTGATTAACATTTGGGTGTTCTGTGTTGATCACCTTTTGGTTTAAAAATGGGAGAGTCTCTCAAGAAAATAATTTTCTGCTAAAAAATGTGCATTGATAAAAATTCTTACCAGAATATTCTTACCAGGTATTGTTAAAAGGCACACCTCACTATTTTGACATTTGAATGTCATAAATAGCTTTGATCTCTTTCCTTAGGGACATCTTAGGTAAGAGTGACTGAGTTGTGGAAAGTCAGAAGAAGTGGGTGAGCAATATCTTTTTCCGTATTTCTGTAGTCTCAAGGAAAAATAAATATGCTTTGCTGCACCATCACCTCTAGCCCTGGGGGGGGGGAGGGGCTGATAAATGAAAATCCTGAGGGACTGAACACAGCAAGTATCTCTCTCTCCCTCTCCCTCTCCCCCTCCCCCTCTCTAACCCCCCCCCCCCTTTCTTCTCCCATCTCTTTCTGAAATGCAGTCCTGTTGCCTTTCCTCATTTCTGGGTGGCATTCCTGCATGGTCTAACTTCTTTTCTCCCATCCCATGTAAGGTTGCAGAACTGGATGGCATTTCCCAGCCACAATGGGCTCCTAAGAGATCTTCTAGTTATCCACACTATGTAGGTAATCAATCAGATCACCCCATGGTTACCGGAAGTGTGTTGGCTAAAATGATCAGTGCCCTGTCCCTTGCAATAAAACTCAATGGGAAAGCAATAAGAATTCTTCTGTTACAAAAGGACTTGTATCTCCTGTCCTTTCAATCCATCCTTGTAAATGTAGCAAAATAGCTTTATATTGCCCTTCGAGCTCTCAATGCTATGGATACAATAAGGAGGAAGTTACTGTACAACTTAAAACAGCAGACAGTGGGGAAATTATTGGAATGAATTGCTTGTTGGTGATTCCTCTGAAGTTCTCTTTTGTGAAGTCTGCAGAGTGGAGTGGGCCACGACCAACATGCCATCGACCCGTGTGTTGTGTCTGAGATTTAAGGGTGAATCAGAATCCTAGTCTTCTCTCTGAACTCAGAATGTTCTTTTCACACAAAGATGAATTTAGAAGCATGTGATTTTTCCTTCTTAGCCAGTAAAAGCGGGATTGAATTAGAGTTTACCTAGAGAAATTTAATTTGTCGCTTTGAAAATAAGCAAAAAGCTCTGTTAGACTGCACTGTTGAAACTCGAATCACACAGCATATGCACAAAAAGATACTATCAGGCAGAGCTTTATTTACATTTTCTAAGTGGTTCTTTTTTTTCTCATTTTCTTTTTTTTTTTTTTTTTCCATTTTGTATAAACTAATGAGTGCCGCTGTTAGGGAGTATGTGTAACTCTTTTGTGTAATGGATTAAGTGTGAGCCTGTTAAACACTAGGCCATAAATCACACTGTGTTCTCTATGCCTAATTAAGGGTTTAAAGGGGGAAGGTAAATTCTTGAATGAAGAGCCCTACTCAGAAGCTGGGTTTGTTATTGCCCTAAGGAAGTAGAAAGATAAAAACAGGAAAAAGGGAGACAGAGAGAGAAAGAAAGAGCAATTTAAGAAAGTGCAAAAGAAGAAAGCTATGAACGCATTTTAGCTTCTGTTTCCCCAAGTCTCTTCCATTTAAAGAATGCTTTGGTGTTAAGGCTCTAGAGCTATCATGAAAATGTTCTTATAACTAATGGAGTGAGGGCTGACAGTAAAACCGGACTAGAGAATTAAAAACAAGCCTCAAACGCCCCTAATTAGTTAAAAACTGAAAATGACACAGGTTAAGGATGAAGATGAAATCAACTAAAGAAGAGTTTTGCAGAAAAGAAAAACCTCTATTGTTCTTTGCTTCATTGCCACCTAAAGTGAAAAAGACTCAAGAGTATCTGAAATCCTAAATTGCTAAACTGTCACAGATATAAAAATAATTTCAACAAATTATTAAATTAATAAAATAAAGTTAAAATTTTCAATTAATCCACTCATTTCCTTCTAAAAGCACTATCTAGAGTCTAGTTAAAATCAATGTCTGATATGCAGTATTACCACTGTGTTCCCAAAGTGCATCAGATACTTCGATTTGTAGTTTAATTTTAACCTGGCCTAAAATTGATACAGCAAGAGACATAGAAATTTGTTGAAATACTACACAGGAGACCTAGTATTCAAATATATATAAGTCGAAGTTCATTAGTCTTCAGGGATGTTCATTCTTCAATATCTGAGTACAGATAATTAATGAATATTGTATTTGGTTCTATATTACACCTTTTATGTTACACATGAGTGAGACCTGGAAGCGCTAAAATTGTTGTTAAGGGGGGAAAAAGCATTGAAATAAATCTAGATTCACTGGAGCTTTTATTGCATTCAGAATGAAAGGAATGATTTTAGCAAACTTCCAATATTTTAATTGAGGAGATAGTTGTTATGCCCTAGGACAAGCAGTTTGCTTCAGGTTGGAGCTGCAGTGGGCAGAGTGATAAACACGGGAAAGAGGGAGATCACATGTATGGGCTTTCCAATGCATTGGAGCATGATGATTAGGAAACGGTACTTAGGAAAATAGAGTCACTAAAAATTCTTATTCTAGGATCCAGAAGTCCCCACCTTGTGCATAATATATTTGTGAGTCAAAATACAAGCTCCTTGATTACAAAGGTGACTCAGCCCTGGCTGTGTGCCAGGCGCAATGCTCTTATGTTGTATTGACTCCCAACCCTTGCCACTGTCTCTGATGTACCTGCTGTTCCTGTGTGTGTGTGTGTGTGTGTGTGTGTGTGTGTGTGTGTGTGTGTGTGTTGGGGGGAGGCATGCGTGCTTATGTGTGTGGAATAATAGTGTCTCTATTCATTCTAGACTGTCTCCTGTGAGACTCCAACAAAGGAGTCTGTAACTGCTTATACATGGGCTTCAAATAATACACAGTTCTACTCTTTCCCTCCAGAAACCCAGAAACTTTTGGCAACATCTTCTCATAGGACCACGATGAGGAAGTCTCGAATTTCCCAAGAGGCCAGGCGCGTAGCTTCACTTCCGGCCCCAAGTTTTTAAGTTTATCTTTTTGTTTGATGTTGACCTCTTCTGTGACCTTTGGCCATTTTCCCCAGTATACTATCATCTTTACATTCCTGTAAGTAAATGAAGAGTTATTATAACTTGTTTAATACTCACTGAACAATCACTGTTAAATGTGTTGCAATATTTTTACTTAAATGTATGTGTGTGTCTGTGAGAGTTTATGTGTGCCATGTCTTTGGGTGTCCACAGAGGCCAGACAGGAAATGGGAATTCCGAAGAGCTAGAGTAACAGGGAATGTATGCGGTTTGACTTGGGTGTTGGGACGCAAATTCACTGTGGTCCTCTACAAGGGCAGCGAGCATTAATGGTTGAGCCATCCATCCAGCCCCCATCTTGTGAAGTTTTTAAGATGACATATGGAACATCCATACAAATAGGTAAGGGGGACATGTATGGAGGGAGATGACTTCAGAACCGATATCAATACAGGAAATGGAGAGCGCGAGGGCATACAGCTTCTGCTGCATACTGACCAGCCCTGGGGCAAGGACAATTATTCTATAGGGATGGAAAGTTAGAAGGGGTCCACTTTTAGGCAGGCCCTTCTAGGCCCTGGGTTAGAGTTATTATTCCTCAAAAGAAGGCCCTTGAGAAAACACATGAGCTGATATGAGTTTGGCATACTAGTACACTTGGTAGCTGTCATCCGTCTACTTAAACATTCTCCTAGGTGTTTGCTGTCCTGACTGACATTTCCTACTCTTGCTTGGAAAGAGGTTYTTGTTGTTGTTGTAGCTTGTTAATTTCCTTCTTGCAAAAGTAAATATCCTTATATGTTGCAAATCCCACTCGCACTATCTAATGACCCCCTTTTGTTAAAGGTACCCCCAATTTCTCCAGTCTAGAATTATTTTCCTATTTTTCAATTAACTTTACTTGCATATTTCCGGGGAAATTTATCACATTCCGTTTTGAAAGCTATCCAGAGAGGAGCTGGAGAGATGGCTCAGTGGTTAATTATGAGCAACTGTGGCTTCTGCAGAGGACCTGAGTTTGGTCCCAGCATCCACCTCAGACAGATGGCTCACCACTGCCTGTCCCTCCAGCTATAGACGATATGACCTTTGCTGACCTCCATGTTTCACACCCTCACACCAACACACACATACACATATTTTAAAAATTGTATTCATATTATTTACTAATAAAAGGTTTATATTTGATTAACATATAATCTTTCCTCTTCCCCATTGCACTCATTATAGATTGGGAAAATAAACGCACCCAAGGAAAGCCAATAACTGAAAAGGCTGAAATACAGAATAAAGGACTAAATCCGTGACCTCTCTGAAGTGATGGCCTTTCTTTTGGCCTACCTCTGAAGTATATTAGGTTGGCATAGATATTCACCAGTCTTTAAGTAGATTTACCTGGTTTGTGTGATTAAACCACAATACCCCAAAGAGAAATGGCGTGCAGGAGTCAGCTCTGAATTGTAGTTGTTCACACTTAGGCATGCATCATGCATGTCATCCAAGGCATGCAAAACCGATAGCTTTTTGTACATCAATTTAAATCTGCCTAAGTGGGGTGACACATAGTCTCTTAATATTAAATCAACATAATACACACTGTAGGTTGTCTTACAATGGGCTTTCAAACTTCTTATGAAGTACTATGTTACAGAAAAATAACAAATTCCATGCTATGATCTGCTTGCTTAAAAGTTATTTCTGTGCAGAAGAAAAACCATTACAATTTTTTTTAAAAAAAAGAAAACAAAACCTCGGCGTGTCAATTACTGTACTCATAAAGATAATTCTTGAGAATAAAGGCAGATGTGAACGAGCCTCGGGAAAAAAAAAAAGAAATGGAATATATTTGAGATGTAAGATTAAAAACTGTGACACACCTGGTTAGAATTATGCAAATCACAAGTGTAAAGTTTTTCCCAGGGGATAGTATCAGTGTGTTCTTTAAATCTGATTTTTAAACAAATGACAAGAAAATGTCTTTGGATATTCCTTAAGCTGATGCATAACATTTTTGCTATTCAAATAAATTAATAAAACAAATATTTTAGAAGAATTAACTGTCTCGGTTTAATTATTGGTCACCAACCTCTTTTATTATGTCAGACACCTATGGGGCCTCTTAGGAGATCGCACTGGCTGATCTCATTCTCAAGGAAATGTGTTCTTTCCAGACCTGAGTGTTCACTCTTCAGACAAGAATTACTTGTAATCACAATAGTGCAGAATAGCACAAAGTAAAATTAGGAGCAAAATCTTGTGTTCCTTAAGCCCAGTTTACAAAGAGTTGACAGCCATCCCGGCGTTCTTGTTTTCCTTGTGTTATACAGTAGAGAGAAAAGTGTGTTTAAGTATTTTGCTGAGGACAAGATGACCAGGAAGAAACCCACACAGTTCTATTTACATACCATTCCATTCAGGAAATAACTTTAGATAAATAATCTGGTAAGTGTGACCTTTTGTCTTTACCTACTCAAGACAAATACACAATTAATGAGGGGTTCAGGCATCTTCTCTTTCTCTAATTAACAAAAACTTTTTCAACCCAAACAGCTCATCGGTGGCATAATAAGTTTAAAAAGGTTGCCAGAAACTTTGAAGTCTTAGTACATTTTTTTGTAGTTCACTATTAGGGGATATCCCCCAACTCTCCATATATCCGGAACCTGAAAATCAAATGTAATTTTGAAAAATACCTAAACGCTAACGGTCCGACTGTTGACACAGGCACCACCTTAGAAGCTAGCAACAATTGCTACAGGGTATTTAGAACATCATTATTGCTATATATACTACGGGCGTAGCGAGACAAGAATCGAGACCTCTTGATCTCGCATTGTTTTAGACCGCTTAGGTGGCTCTGCGCAGTATCAAGTTGCTCGTTCAATATTAGTTCTGTGCCAGAGGAGGCTGATTCCGTTCGGAAAGGCTCTGGGAATCCACCCCTCCAAGCAGAGGCAGGGTTAGAGGAGCTCAGAGCTGGGAGTGGGAGCAGGGGGGAGAGGGAGAGAGAGAGAGAGAGAAGGAGAGCTAGAGGGAGAGAGGAGAG
>BDUI01000010.1:1373347-1391570 GCA_002335545.1 Apodemus speciosus
CCCGCCGCCGCCCGCGCCTCCCCCCGCCGCGCGAGTGCGGGTCACCGGGTCACTGGGTCATTGTCTCGGCGCCCGCACCCCGAGCACCCGCGGAATCCCCCCCACGTCATCCTCAGCACCATCAATGAGATGCAAACATGAAAGACAAGAGGAAGAAGAAGGACCGCACCTGGGCCGAGGCTGCCCGCCTGGTACGTCCCGCCCCGCCCCGCGCCCCGCGCCCCGCGCCGCCTCGGCCCTCGCCCGGAGCCGCCGCCCGCTCCCCCGCTCCCCGGCTCCGGCTCTTTGTTATTCCGCGGGAGTGGGCTCGCCGGGGTCCCGGTGTGCGTGCGCGCGCCGAGGGGCGCAGGATTAGCTCTGGCACCCCGCGCCCTGCGCACCCGGGACCGCCCGGGACACTTCTTCACGGGACTTGGCGCTGAGAGTCCCGCGGCGCCTCCCGCGAACCGGTGAATCTCTCCACGTTTAGAGCGGGGCACTTCCCTCTCTGCCGCTCCCGAGACCTTTGTGTGGCAATTACCACTCCCTTCCCGGCCCTCCACCCCCTGGAATTTCATCAATAACTCCGGGAACAGTCCGGGTGTCTGTGTGTGTGTCCCGCGTTTGTGAGTTCAGATCTTCCACACGTGCATGCACCGTGTGTGTCCGACTCGGACTTGGAAGGCGTGTGCATGTGGGCTAGGGCGCTGTGTCTGTGTGCCGTGTCGTGTGCATTCCGTGAGGACACTGTGCGAGCATGTTTTGTGTGGACCCGGTTCGCGCTGTTTGTAGGTACTGTGCTCTACCATGGTGTCTGTGCCTTACGTTCTCTGCACGTGTGTGCAATTCGTGTGTGTGTGTGTGTGTGTGTGTGTGTGTGTGTGTGTGTGTGTGTGTGTGTTTGGTGAAGTTGGTTCAGTGGCATTTGTCCTGGGAGATTAGAAGTCTGCAGCTACGTGTGTTTCCCCGCTGGCTTGCTGGCCAGCTTTACTGGCCTGGTATTCTTTTTCTTTAACGTTTCAGAGCTTAGGTTTTAATTATGGTAAGAATGTCTCTATAGAAATGCTGCTTGGCAGAGGGGCGTCGGCGTCCTGGTTTAGGTGAATGTGTATGTATATATGTATGTGTGTGTTTATGTGTGTGTATGTGTGGGGATTCTCTTTTTTTTCACCCTTTCCCCCATCATTTAAAGGACAACTGTAAATGTGTGTGTGTGTGTGTGTGTGTGTGTGTGTAAACGGATATTTTGTACAGCGAGTCTCATGGGAATGAAAGGCATTGCCTTCGAAGCTCAGCCTTTTAGAGCTTTGACTGCATAAATTAAATATTTATTCACCAACTTGCTATCTGTTATAAATTGGCCAAAAGAAAGCAGTTTGCATGCCTTGGGGTTGGAGGGTGAGGTGGGGTGTGGAGACCCAAAGCTGGTTATTGGGTTGACTTTGTTAAAGATTGTTTAGCATAATTGTAGTCATTTTAAAAAGCTTTTGAGTAACTCTTAAGCTCAAGGAGAACATTTGTCAAAAGTAATTATCTGAGTTTCCTTGAAGGGCCTTGCTGGTGTGTCTGTGGATTCTAGCAAAGGGTTTTAGATAATTGGCCCTATTGCCCAGCCAAGAAGTGACAAAAGTCCTTTTTAATTGCAATCTGGTCATTGGGAGCGGGAGTGGCCAGACTCTTTTATTTCTTCATCTCTTAATTTGGGCTTGGTGTATCTTATCATTTCTGCCCTTATCTGTGATTGTGTTAATCACGAAATCACTCTCTGTGGCTGAATGGGCAGGTGATAGCCACTCTTTAATGAACTGCCTGGACAAGAAAACTTAGTTGTGGTGGAATATGTGAGGCGCAGCAAGCAGTGAGTGTTAAGTAGATGCCAGTTTGACTTATCCCTGGGATTTTTTTTTTGCCTAGCTTACAAGTGCATTACTTATTGTTTGCTTGGCCATTAATTCAGAATTGTGTGGGGGTGGGCAAGGCTTCTGAAAAGGCATTATTCGGGTCCCTTGGAGTAGCAATCAAGGGTTATTATAGAGTTTCAGTGTATACGTTTTAAACAACTGCACAATGAGCTGATTTATAAATATTTAAAAATAACGATTCATGAATTAGCCATGCCTGCAGAGAATTATTTAATAGATATCATTATTCTGATGGAATTCAAAACCAGACATTTGTATTCCAGCAGTCTCTGCAGAATTCTCAGACGAACTATGCTTCATTTGACTGAATGGTGCAGAGATATTGATACATCTTGCAATAGATTTCATAGTCTGAGATTTTCTTTTCTTTCTTTTGTTTTTGAAAGTTGGCTTCTTCTTTTCCTTTCCTTTCCTTTTTCTTTTTGCAAAGTATATTAACGGGCAAAGACACATTAGAAGTCATCAGCACAAAAGATTTAATGATAGACCAGATGTCTCTATTTTAACCAGACATATTGAACTAGTAGTTATGGTAATTTTTCAATTTGGTTCAAGTTATTTTTCCCCTGGTAGTTGTACAAATGTTTCTGTGCTCAAAATGTGACAGTTGAAATAAAATACTGGATAAAATGGCAAGTAATTGTACTGGAAATATCATTTTTGGAAATTTGTGATTTGTAAAAGTGAATTATGGTAATTGATAACTTACCTAAGTGAGTAAGGGAGAAAAGGAGGATCCGTTTGGTCATCTCTTCTCTCTGTGGTTGCCTGGGTGCATGTGGACTTAAGCTGTCTTCCATACTTGCAAAAGTAAAGTATCTTTAGTTCTAATACTTACGAGTATTACTTTACACTCAAGGGGAAAACAGGTTTTAATTATTTGAGAGATAGACACAGTCATTCAATATTTTACTACACTCCTGCTGATTTCACTGTTGTTTGGGACTTTGAGCCTTTTCTCCATCAAATGTTAAACCAGTTATCTAATTTGAAAAGGAAAGATTAAGAATGAGATGAAGAAACAAGGGTTTGTGGTTCTTCACAGTGAGTGAACTGAAGATGAAATACTCCGATGAACTTTACGGAGAGTCTTCCAGTTTGTGCCTTGTGTGCATAGAATCTACTGGAGTATTTGTATGTTCTTTATCAGAGAAGACTCAAGGGGGAAGAAAATGTAATATAAGGTATTTTAAACGGGCCCTAAAGCTTTGTGTTTTAAATGTAGCTTTGCTTCCATTAGAAACAAAAACGTGCAAGATGGAGCACTCTTTCTGCAGTGAGAAAGAATTTCTAGTTGACACCAGAATTTTTGGACTGCTTTCTTTGTGAGAAAAGTGTGCTGTGCTCCGGCTCTGTAACTCTTGAGTGACAGCCCCAGGGATTCTGTCTTAGATAGAGATATACTGGCCAGCTGTAGGATTTCCTCCAGGCGTGTCATGCTTGTGTGTGTGGTGGGCTTGCTTAGCTTTGGAGGGAAGGAATGGGGTCATAATTTGCTGCCTTCTATTTTCAGGAATGCAGTAGTTATAAACAGGCTGCCATCTTAAGACAGTAAAGCCATTCCCCCTCCCACCCCACTCCTCTTGTTTCCTATTCTCTGCCTGCCCAGCATCAGTTGCCGAATTTCAGCCTTTAGCCTCCTCCCCTCCCCTCCTCTCCCCTCCCCTCCCCTCCCCCAAGCCCTTCTGCAGTTGTAGTTGTTACTTTGCACATTGCCATTTAATATGGAGTCTGCTCCCAAGCCAGATGCGTTTTCATCTGTTTCATGTGCTCTTCTGAGGTTGTAGAGTCTCAGAGGATCCCACAATCAAATGGAAGTGTTTTCTGTCTTAATATTTGCAGACCACAATAAGAATAAAAATCAAAACCATAACCCATGTCGAGCTGGGGCTTTGACTTTAATTCTTTCGGCTTTTATCTCAACCCTTCACTCTGTTACTATAAATACAGTTTCTACCATTGTGGAAAGATCTTCCTGCTATTTTGTAAGAAATGGGGATTTGACAGGACTTTGTTTTACTGCTCTGAGGGGTTTCTTTGTTACTGGCTTAACACGGAACATACTGTTATTTATATATTTGTTCCAGCATAATTCTTTCTTTTTGACATGCAAAAATGGAGGTGCTTTGAGGATTGCTTTTTGATAGTTCCTTCTACTTTGTTCCGAGGAGGAGAATGCTGCTTTTAAGATAATGATTCAGTTTAACTCATTTGTTTCAAGCTTACTCCTATCTGTTTGATTGCTTACAACCTTTGTGTAGTCTCGGTGGCACCTGAAAGTAGGTCTGAACTTCACAGCAGCCCCATGTTTGGCTGCATGGCTGGCCAATTTTCTTATAGTTTACAATTTACTTATAGTTTCATTCAGATACTGGTCAAATTGTAACCCCCCCCCCCCTTTGTAGTTCAAGGTGACCTTTGGTGATATAATTTCTTTAAACTACAAATTTACCTGATTGTTGGAAGATAAGCGCATGCCCTCATGGTAGGATTACTGAAGGTTTTGGCTGTATTGAAGTTTGATAAGTCATATAGTATTTAAAATTGCATGGAGGGTGTTCATGTGTAAGGGAACTTTACATTTGAAGATTCTTTCGGACAACACATGACATTCTAAATAACTTGTTAGTGTTCTTCTAAAATAAAGCACTTAAAACAGCATGCAACTGTTAAGTTGTTGGTTACGTGGTCTTTTGTCTTGGTGATATGTAGATAAATACAATTTCTCTGAGATGTGATATAGAGCTGTAACTACTCTTGCAATTTCTCAGTGTGCCATTGCTGTTTAAATCCTGGGTGTCCTCAGGCCTCCTTCACAGAAAGGATCGCTTTGATTTGTGGTTCCAGATCATCTCCATGGTGTATAATATACACTGTGTTCATCCGAACAGGATCGCTGTGCCCTCACCAGCTCCCAACTCGTCCATTTCTGCAAATGGAATTTTGTTTTCAATCACTGCAATGTCTCTTGGTTTGATTCAGCTGTTTCTCTGAGACTCTGCTTGGCACTGCCCATGTTTGTCTGTCTCTCATCATCTCTTCTTTCAAAAATGTAACTTAAATTTCATGTCAGAATTTGAAAGCTAGAAGACTGTTTTTTTCCCCCTACATGCTTTTTTAGAAAGAAAACAGCTTCAACTTTAGAAGAGCCAAGTGTACTTAAAATTATGAGTCATAGGAAACTCAGGCCTAGTGTTTAGGTTTACTTTTTTTCCCCCTTTGAACATGAAAGTGGGTTTTAAGAACTGATTATATTTTAGACTTGTCTCCTTTTTGACAAAGACTTTGGTGGCAGATGATTTCTTGGCTGTCAGAAATGCTCTGTCTTCTCTGCACCTTACATTTGGGGAGCTGGGTCTGAAAGTCACTGCCCCACTCCCCAAAACACTGAGTCACACACAGCATGTAATAATACAATAGTTGTAAAACCTTTCCAAAATGCATTAAAATACAAAATATATCTGGCAAGGTGTATGTTATGGGTTTCTGTTTAGAAGCTTTAAATGGTGAGAGGGTTTGATATATACACACACACACATATATATATATATATGTGTATATATATATTCAAGGAAGATAAAGTTCAGTGGATGAGTGAGGGACAGTGGAATATGATCGAACAAATTTGTGGGTGGTACATGAAGGAGCTGGCAGATACAGGTTGGCAGGTCCACAGATGAAAGAAGTGGCGTGGTACCTGGCAGACTTGGGAGTTCGATGGGTTAGTTGAAACTGGGCTTGGCCATGTTCAAGACAAGCTACTCCTTATAATGCATGACATTATTATTATTATTATTATTATTATTATTAATTTATTGCAATTAAAGGGGTAGACTAGCAGCCAGGCATGAACTCACTAATTGGTCCTAAAGAGTTTGAAGAACAATATTAAATGATAGAACTTTATTCTGTCATGTTTCCTTTACCAAATGAAGGAAAGGAAAATTGCATGAATAATGCACACATGTAGAATTGCAGCTTGCTCCCTAAAACATGCTGTCAAGATCAGTAAGGTAGCTAGAGTTATATCAGTCATTTTCCAAGGACATGCTTAGTGTCACCTGTGGACCCTCAAGGGACATGGATGGGCAGCAGCATTTCAGAAATATTTCCTTCTAATCCTACATCTCTCTGGTGGTGGTGTTGGACCACATGGCCATTTTAAGGGATGGAGAAGTAACTTATTTGCTGCTGACAGGCACGGTGAGGGTTTGAGCAGGCCAGGATGCTTCTTACTTGTTCTTAAGGACTTCTCCTTTTCAGTCCCTCCCACCTCTCCTGTCCTCCCACTTCTTTCCCCCTCATTGGCTTACCTCCCTTCAGAGTCTTCTCTTACTACAGCAGAATCTGCATGAAGTTGTTGCTACTGAGGGATAGACATTTTCAGCTTTCCCGCTAAGCTGTGAGTCCAGCTTTTGACTCCTCCCTGGGCTTGTGTCTGCAGAACCACTTTGAGCTATTTGCATGCACCAAGTGCCTGGATTGCTCTTCTTTTGTCCCTGCACAGTCGGTAGCAGCTGAAGTCTAGCCCGGACAGAAACTTTCTCTGAAGAGTCCTTAGGGAACAAATAGAAACATTATATGATTAGACACATTGTTTTCATTATTAAACAAATCTACACAGAAGGGTGGCAATTAACAGCTTTATCTCCTGAACTTAGACACCTTCCTCTTCTCTTCCATCAATGTTTCCACTTGAAGTGGTAACAATTAACTGTTGCAGGATTTAATGTCTGCAGCTGACAATACTAAATTGGGACTAGGCTCTTCTTTAGGTTGATTGACATATAGCCCTCTGACACATTCTTATGTCGGTTTAAGGCAGATTCATGCCCTGGGATCCGAGCCAAAGGGCCTGTCAGAACATTGACTTTAATAGCTGAAATATATAACTTAAATGACATCTGAGACCTTAGCTTCAGCAGGATTTTGGGAACTTGAATAATTCTCCAAGGCATAGCAATTTATACTTTGTGGACAAGATTAAAAATTGTAAGAATTTGTCTAAGCGAATGTACATGTGCATTTAATTTATGATACAATTATTTATCATGGATTTATTTTGAATATTAAACAGGTATTAGTGTAGGAAAAATAAAGTTAAACTTACTTTAAAAATAATTCTGCAGTTGGTATTTTGGGGTGGAATATTTTATTCTTCCTAAGCAACTGTTATGCAACAGTTTATTTCCAAATAAATCAGAAAGCTAAGATTGAGTTCCAGTTTTCTGTGACTTAGAGGAGAGTTAGAGTAGACTTTGATCACTGTGTTGAGACTACAGTGATCTTGAGACAAGAGGTGGTGTGTCTTAAGATTTCAGCGATAGAATGCAGAAACGTTGTTAATTACAGGGAATTATAGATCAAAGTTTCATCTTATTTGTCAGATTTGTCATTATGGGCTCTTAATGTAGTAAAGAGATTTTTTTTAATTTTTTTCCAGTTTTAATGTCCAAATAAATGCAAGGCATGTGTTCTTTTTTTCTTATATCAATGGATTCTACGAGCTTCGGTATTCCCTTCCTCCTCATCCTGAAGAGAAACTTATCTCTAAAAACTATAAGAAAAGTGCTACTCTTTAAGGAAAAAATACTGAAAAATATAAAATGTGGTAAATATCCTTAAGCTTTTGTAATCAGAGATTGTGGTAATGCGTTTCCTATGTACTTTCCATTTCATTTCTTTCTCTCCCTTTAACTAACTCCAGATTTTCAATTAATTTGCTTAATCAAATATTGTTGCTGCTGTCCTGGTTCTTTTCCCAACATTCTCCTTAGTTTCCCCTCCTGGACCTGTCACTTTCGTGCATCGCTCCTTTAATTATGACATGTTTGGCCAGTTTTCTTTGCCCCTATTTTATTCCTATTCTTCAGCATCTCCCAGCTTTCTCAGTGGCCTCATTGGCAGTTCTCTTCTGGTGGAAATGTCAATCCTCATCTTTTCCCTGAATTTTCAGATTTATACGAACAATTCCAACTGTTTGTCCCTAGGTACTGTGGACACTTCAAATGAAATTTGTCAGATACATTGAAACATTTGTTGAATCCTTCCAGCAAATGTGTCATGCACACAAGGAGAATGTGACAACATGCTTGTCTTAAAGGGACTTACATTTGTGTATCTAAGCCTGGGACCTCCTTTCATTTGCTACGGGTTTAGGTTTACCTAGTTCTGACATTCCAAATAGTTTTTGTCTCTAATCTCTTCCAATCTCACTGAAGCTGCATGGGAGTCTTTCTGGAACAGATCGGCTGTTATCCAGTTTTCTGCCTAAAAAGACTTGAGTGACTCGTTTCAAGCAAAAGCTGCACCAGCCATAAGGAGCCCTTTTTAGTATAGCCCATTCTCTAAGTGGTGGATGCTTGTTTTCCTCGACAGTATGTAGAAATTAGCATACTCTGCCTGTTATACACCATATAAACATTTTTTTTTTTTGCATTCTTGGGTTTATATTATTTTTAACCCTAAAAATTAGTTTTTTGACATTGGTCACATTTAGTGGCTTGTTTTTAACTTCTGTGATCAACATGATCTCTGTGCTACATTTTCTCTTCTTTCTGAGCCCTTTAACATACGTTTTTATTTTTCCCTTAAAAAATTAATCCGAAGCCTTCTGGGTCTAAACACATAGTCTTTACCTATAATAGGTCCTCACTTAAAATATTTATTAAGCATTGTCATTTTTCTGGTTTATAAATTATTCATTTATCTTGTATTTATATGTGTGAGTTTATATGTGACCTCAAGCATGTGCGTGCATGTGTATGGAGACTGAAGATCAATGTGGTACCTCTCTATTGCTCTCTACTTTAATTTTTTAATTTTCTTTTTAAATTTTGAGATTATAATATAATTACATCATTTCTCATTTCCCTTTTCTTCCACAAAACCCTCCCATATAGCCTCTTGCTTTCTTTCAAATACATGGCCTTTTTTTCAATAATTGTTAACACACACACACACACATTTTATATGTAAATACATCCTGTACATCCTGCTACTTTTTTTTTTTTTTAAGAGAAACAGTCTATCACTGAACTGGCTCCTTTCGGTTCCCTAGATATACTTATGTAATGGAAATTTAGCTCATGTCTTCATGCTTGTGACACTTAACTAACTGGGCTGTTTACCCAGTTCCCTCATTTTGAGACACAGACTCACTTGACATCATAGGAATTAGAAAAGAATGATTAAAGGCATGCCTTCTGTTTGGATCACTCATACCTGTTTCTAAAATCCTTTCATTATAAAGTGAGTTTGAATATAGCCACAATTTGATAGAAAGGTCGAAAGATAGGTGCTTTGAAATATTATTTCCCAAATATATGAACTGCAATTCAAAAACAAAAAACAAAAACAAAAAACAAAGACATTGCTTCATAAAGCTCACATTGTCTCTCATTTTAAAACAGTAGAAAAACTTAGCAGATCTCATATTTTATACTCCTGTGAGTGATAGTTTAGCTAGTTATATAATCAAACAGTGGCTACCCATTGTGGTAGAGATATTCCTTGTGTTCCTGTAAAAGTGAATGGGATACTTGATATCTTGTATACCTGTTATGCTGTATTAGGTAATATTTTTTTATATCTGATAGTTGTTCTACCTTAATTTTATCTTTTCATTTTCATTCTTCAATGTTCTTCCTTTAGTGTTATTCTGTAGATTTCTTTTTATTCTGTTTAGTACTTGGAATGTATTTAATTGTCACTCACTTCCTATGAGTCATGATTTCATATAAAACTTACTGAATTGTATTCTTAGCAGAGTGTAAGTTCTTTTAAGTCTTGTACATTTGCTCGTAATTTAGAAAGTTTTAGCATTTGTACACTACGAGTGAAAGATTATATAGGAACGGAAGAAAAATGACTTCCTTAATCCTGTATAGAATGCACTGATGAATGTGTTGACTTTATCATAGATAATTACAGATTGCAAGTCAATGTTGACAGTTTAAGTAGAGAAATAGGCATAGGAGGAGATATATCTCTATCTCTAATACCTACATCTGCATCAACAACTACAGCTACACCTACATCTAGATATATCTATGGCCCAGTTAGTGTAGTATGTATGTGTGCTTAGGGCTGACCACTTAGCACTGGACCACCCATCACAGGGATCATCACTCGAGAAGACTGACTTCTTCCTATGTCAGCAGTCCTTCATTTTCTCTAGCTCTTCATTTTGAAGTAGGGTATTATGAGATTTCCCCATTCCATGCTGTCAAGTCAACTAGTGTTACCTTGTTCTGATCTTGTTTAAGCTATCATATCAAGGAGATTTTATGAGTACAGCTTCCCTGTCCCATATAGAAGGCAAAATTTTATAAGATATCCCAGACCTTCAGTTCTTACAATCTTTCTGCCCTTTCTTGCAAGGTATTAGCCTAAACCTTAGGTGTAGGGGTTATGTTATAAATGAACTAGTTGCTGTTTTGTACCCACAGCATCTGTAGTTTTCTGCATTTTTGATGAAGTATGGATTTCGGTAATAGTCCCCATCTCCTGTAAACAGCGACTTCTTAGATGCAAGGTAGGAAACAGTGCCACTTATCTTTGGGAATAAGGATAAGTATTTGAATGCAGTTAAAAATTATGCTGGGTTAGGAAACGTGCAGTAATAGGTTCGCCTCTAAGATCCATGACTTCATTCGCCACAGACAGTGCTACTATCTCACCGTGTATCTTGCTAGATTAGTCATTTTGGTTCATAGGCTTTACAGCTGGGTAGGAATATTGATTGCTTTCCCCCACTTGGCAGCTTGCATAGCTTTACATACTATGAGACTAGTCCTCAAGGAAGAGGTTTCCCGGTCAGTTTAAGATTGATTCCTGGAGTCGTGTATCCTAAGTAAGAGGTGGCTTCTACGATAAGAGTTCACAGTGGCATTTACAAACATCCTTAGTGTCATGTGACTCTCATTTGTCCCTTCCGTTTGTATCATCCTGCCTCCCAATTAAAAGCTCCCCCCCATATTCCCATTTCCTCCTTTGTACAATTCATTTTAACACTCCAAATTATCTTTAAAGGTTTTTATACTTATGTGTGTGTTCTATACTTAAATGCACATCCATGCCTGTGTATATTTTTGTGCATTGCATGCATGCAGGTGCTCATAGAGGCCAAAAATCATGTCAGACCATCTGGAACTGCAGTTATAGGTGACTATAACCCATGGAATTTCTCTCTCTTATCTTAACCAATTATTTAAAAGGAAAATTGGTTCAAGGTATCTCTCCCTCGAGTCCATCTTATTCTCTGATTGAAACAGATGGTATTATTTTACGAGGTGATTAAGAAAGTTAGCATACAGTAGAAGAAGATAACCATGAATCGTGAACACAGGGATAGATAGCATCGGGAAGCTGTTGTATTCCACAGACTTTCAGTTCCAAGGATAGTGGAGTAGTGGTGATTGACTTGAGGTGAAGTGATATTGCTCGCACAAGGCTGTGTGATGAAAACTGGGACCTTGGGTTATAGAACATAGCCTTCAGCACGTGAGGAGGAGCCAAGGAGGGGGACATTCTGACTTATTGATTCTGTAAAACTACCCACGAGTTTGAGGGCAAGGGAAGACATCAGCCTGCTGCTGCACAGAACTCGATGGAGAAAGGTAGACAGGGACTCTAGAAGTTGCTAATCAGGACTGCTCACATTTCAAGGCCTTTAGGTCTATCTCCTTGTTCATTCCTGGTGTCATTACTGTACCCCCTGACCACTGGCCTTCCAACTCACTAGTGTGAAAGAGCCACCAGGTCTCAGCACCGGGCATGTTCTCCACAATGCATCCTGACTTTGGTCACTTGTTTTGAAATTCTCTCTCCCCACAGTTTTCCTTCTCTTTTATCTGGCAAAAATTTAGAACACCTTCTTCCTAGGAGAAATTCTTTCATATTCCCAATACATTTTGTAGAATTTACAATAGACTTGTCGTTTTCTTCTTTCTACTTTCTCGTTTATATGTCTTCCCAAGTGATGTGCTACTGGCTGAGTTGGTTTTGATCACATTTAATTCAGTGACTAATCCAAAGAAGACACTTCTAAAGAGCTGATGGAGTGCACTCTCTAAGTTTTCAACAGACTGCTCGCTCCATATACTATGTCTTCTCATTGTGTTTCTTCATGTTGTAGCTGAGTTACTGGTGTGGAGAACAAACAGATCACATCTTCCAAGAACCAGTTACCTAATGTGTGGATTTAAACTGTGTCTACATTCATCCCACTAGGCATGATTCTTATTTCAGAATTAGTGTAACTTAATAGTTTGATAGTTTTCATTCCACCATTAGCATGATAGGTATGATGTGAATGAAATAAGATACAGACCATGACTTTTGATTAATTGACTTTTAACAAAGAAAAGAAAAGAAAAGAAAAGAAAAGAAAAGAAAATAACTTTGAGGTCTCAAATGAGATCCTTTTCTGTAAATGAAAAGTTGGGCAGTTCAATTGAAATTCTGTAACCAAAACTGAAATTCTATGTGTGCCATTTTAGTAAGATACAGATAAGTTTTCCAGCTACCCCATGACTGAAAATAATTGAGTAGTATATCACATACAACATAGATTAGGAGTCTTTTCACAGTACAAAACCATTTTTGTATGTGTAAATAAAATACCTACAACTGTAGTTTTGCACTCTTCTTTGAGAATCTATCAGTTAGATTGGAAGCAATTTCTTACTTGCGCAGTTACTGCAAAGTATTACTGTCACTATACTACAATGCTGTCATTTGGTATAGAACATCCTTTAATGGACCATGTATTGGAAGCGTATCCCCTAACCTGTGGGACTTCCAGGGAATGATAGGGTTTGGTTTTTAAGCCGTGGGGCCTGATGGGAGTCCTTAATCCATGGAAAGGCATACCCTCAGACAGGACTATGGGGCTCTGGTCCTGTCCCCATTCCCTTTCTTCCTGTCAGTTTAATAGGATCCTCTGCCATGCCGAACATGACAGGCAACATTGTCATAGGCTCAAATGTCACAGGGACCAACCATTGGTGGATTGAAGCCTTTAAAATAGTGATATGAGCCAAAATCACTTTTCTTTTCTTTTTAAGAAGTTAACTTCCAGAATTTGTTATAGTGATGAAAACTGAGCTAACTCATGAGCCACCAGTCCACAAGTGATGTTTCCTGAAAACCAGTTATTGTTGGGTATTTGAAAGCGTGATACTGAAGTATGCAACTTACGTGTGTGATAAAACTGAATCCTGTGAACACACCCAGGAGACATTTGGTATAGCACTCATAAGCCAAAAAAAAAAAAAAAAAAAAAAAAAAAAAAGTCAAATGAAAACAAGAGAAACTGAAAAATTAATTGGTCTGTCATGTTTTGCTGAGTTGCAACTAAAGTAAGTTTACCTGGTTTAATATAAATGAGAAATCTAACAATGTACCTCAGTGGTAAGTGGATAGATGTTAGAGGATGTCCCCAATGTATTTGCCTATCTCCCCAGTGTCTTGGCGAGGGCACGACTGTATTTGGCTCTCTGCACCTACATCCTTCAGGCTGAGCTGTGCTGTGAGTAAGCACATCTGTGCACATCTGCACTCTGTCCCTTTCTTCTCCTTTACTTTTTCTTTTCTCCCAAGGAAAGCTTCATGTTCTCTTTACTTGGCTGAGAGGCCAGTGACCAAGATTAAGGTAGTATGATTGCCTGACAGAGAGGAGAGATCACGTGCACCAGAGAGAAATATGTTTCTGGTATCAAGGCAAGGCAAATGGCACACATGCCCAGGAAATGCTGTATGAGTGGTATTTCCTTTGTTACGTGGATGATAGGTGAACTCCACTGTAAATGGGACAGGAGCCAATTACATGTCAAGTCTACACAACATCATCTAGGGTTTCTGGTGTTGTTTTTATGATGGTAGAGTTGAGCTATGTTTTGCAAATACACTAAACTTCCCTCTGGTGAGTTCCTACTAAAACCCACTTTCCTAATGTAGAGCCAGAATTTACCATGGATGGTTTCTGTTCTATTTTCTCTCACAGACGAATTGCTTTAGAGTGACCTACAAGTGGTCTCTTTATAGATTTGTAGCATAATTTAAAATAGTTCAGATCTGGTCTGTTTAAGGTCTTAACTCACTGAAGTATGTGTTACGGAAGCTTCCAGGTACTTTCTGAATACAGCAAATGTTTTTATTCATTGTTGAAAATGCTGCCCTTTATTCTTGAATTGGCCGTGGGCATTAGAGAATGCTAAAATAACCACAGAGAACGGGCCCCTTTTCTCCCTGGGATGAATCCGTGCTCCTCCTCCCTGTGAGTGCTGTGATAAGGTCTGATGAATCAGCTAAGGGCTCTTTATTTCGTGTGGGAGTCTGTGGGTCCTACACAGACTCTACACCGACACAGCATATAGCAAGTCTGTGCTGCTGTTCATTCAACAGCACTTCTCTTCTTCCATAGCCTAGTGAGTCAGACACAGTGAGTCAGAACATTTTTGGCTTTTCTTCACCTTCTTAGAAATTTCCCTTTGTTTGTGGAAATTTCCCATCTTCATTTTTTCAGAGAGGGAGGGAGGGAGAGAAGGAGGGAATAAYGGAGGGAGAGAGAGAAAGAGAGGCAGGGATGGAAGTGCTTGGGGTTGATATTGACTCACCAAACTCTGGGCAGACATACTTAGCATGTTTAATCATGAAAACACCTTGATTCTAGATCTACCTAGATCTTTAGATGGGAACAAGAAAAGAATCACATAAACAACAGCATAATATATCTCTGTAGCCAAGTATCCTGAAATACTTGCTGGCCTTGCCATTTTTTGTCCAAACTATCATTACCAGCCAAGTTAAAAAAAAAAAAAAAAAACTGATCAGGGACCGCATGCTTGTGGTCCTAAGAGAAAGGCAAATATTTCTGTGTAAGGGCACATACTGCATACTTTTCAGTTTTTAATGAGTACACATTTTAGCTTCCAGAATCCACAGCTCATTGAGTTTAGCTTCTTAGTATGAAATGAATTGTTGAAAATCAAATACATTGTCTTTGTTTTTTGTTAAAATCTTTGGTGGACAATGAAGGCCTTACTCAACAGAGTCTAATCACTCCGTTGTTTTCATGAACATCTATAACATTAGTGCTAGATATAAATGATAAACAGTTATAGCACAATGAGTGACTGATCTCATGTGGGTTATCATATAGAAAACAGTAATAATGTAGAAACTAGCAAAAAAAGCATCAATAAAACTTACCATCTCATAATTATTACCCACAGATATCTGTGAACACACTGTTATGTTGTCCAAAACTATCTATATGAAGAAGATTATCTTCTACTAAGTCACTAAGGAAGTCTTTGTCTTTAATGCATGGGCAATGAAACCTTTCTAAGGGTCAGCAAATCAGTGTACAGTTTTTTTTTTTTTATTTTGCCTCCTTGGAAGCAGATGCTAGGGTTATATTTCTTTGCTGTTTTGAACTTAGGTATGACAGAAGAGATGTTTTATTGCCTCTTACTTGATCTTTTAAGGCTATGTTTAATTTGTCCACTCCTGCTAGGTTAACTGGAGGAGCCAATGGCAAGCTGGACTTGTAATTATCCTGGGTTTTTGTTAGAGATAGACATATGTGCAAACTAATATTTCTTGAAATCCACAGACATTTGGGAGTTGGTCTTCACTGTTACATATCCTGGTCTATAACAATAAATATACAGACTTACTAGCATATCAGTTCTTTTTATAGGCCAACTTTTACCTTTGTTTAACATACAGTGTACATTTAATTGTGCTTTCAAGAAGTAGATTAGATATATAAAGCTAACCTCCTTTTTTTTCTTTCGGCATCATGTTAAAACGATTTTCAGTATTTCTGTCTAGTGTTTGCACTGGGATGTTTTAAGCYAGAAAATAATAGAGAACTGTTTATTCCTAGGAAGCTGCTTCTGTGTTCCTTCTTAGATAAATCTGTTTATATTTTTGCCTTATAAAATAATTGCTTGCCTTCCCATCTGTCTTCTGAAGAGGCACAGTTTTGATCCAGCAAGAATAGAGCAATTATTGTTAACCAGAATTGAATTCCAAGATATTTGAGATAGAAAGAGGCTCTGGGACATTTTTAATGTATTCGTGTTTCCAAGAAAAGAGAAACTGTGTCTCATTGAAAAGGTGCAGCCAGATAGATCTTCATGCCAGAGGGAAGAGTAAAGCAAGCCTGGTCAGTCCTCCCTCCCTCCCTCCCTCCCTCCCTCCCTCCCTCCTTCCCTCCTTCTCTCTTTGCCTCCTTCCCTCTCTCTATTTTCTCTGTTCCCATATCCATCTCTCCAGCCTTCCCAACACCCACTCCCTTTGTGATTGCTGGTAAGAAGCATTCCCACTAAAGGCCTTTGTTTCCTTATCAGTCTTTTTAAATATTTATTTACTTATTTATTTGAAATTCCAAATTTTACTCTCCCATCTACCCTCCGATTGTTACACATCCCATAGAGACCTATGTCCACAGACAGTTCACTTGCTCAGACATGGGATGAGATTCCTCCCTAGATACAGTAGACAGGGACCACTAGCCACTAACAAACTCCCTGCTGATCATATGCATTTTACCTCAGACGAGCAGTCTTTACCCATTCAAGAGGCCCACAGCCAATCCCAGGACTCTACACCAGAAAATTTCCCTAAGACAGTGATGTTATACACAACTGCTGACTTTAAATTTAAATACTGGCATACTTTATCTACAGAAGGCATTCATTTTCCCAGCAAATTTCTTTTCTATAACAGTTTTGGCCTTTATACATCAGTGCAGGCATTTAATCATGACTCTTACAAGTAAGGCCACCTCTCACATAACAATTTTTATCTTTCCACTTATGTTTCTCTTTATACATACTCTGCACAGATATGGGCACAGATAATTATCTAATATGTTCTACATGCCTGACCTTCGGGACTTATGGTCTAAGCTTGAACAAAGGTTAGTTTCTATTATTAGCAGAGCTATATCCTATGGATTTCTTTATATATCTTTATATATATATAAATATATATATATATATATGTGTGTGTGTGTGTGTATCTTTATATATATAAATTTTCACTATTTTTATTAGATATATTTTTTGTTTACATCTCAAATGTTGTCCCCTTTCCTGGTTCCCCCTCCTGTAAAAATCCCATAAGCCATCTCCCCTTCCCTAATCAACCCTCTCCTGTTTCCCTGTCCTGGTATTCCTCTACACTACAGCATCAAATCTTTCCAGGACCAGGGGCCTCTCCTCCCTTTGATGTCCAACAAGGCCATCCTCTGTGGCCTATGTGTCTAGAGCCATGGGTAACTCCATGTGTACTCTTTGGTTGATGGTTTTGTCCCTGGGAGCTCTGGGAGTGCTGGGTGACTCATATTATTGTTCCTCCTGTGGCGCTGCAAACCTTTTTAGCTCCTTGGGTCCTTTCTCTAGCTCTTCCATTGGGGACCCTGTGCTCAGTTCAATGGCTGGCTGAGAGTGTCCCCCTCTGTATTTGTCATGCACTAGCAGAGCCTCCCAGGTGACAGCTATATCCTCCTCCAGTCAGCAAGCACTTGTGGGCAATAATAGTGTCTGGGTTTCATAACTGTATATGGGATGGATCCCTGGGTGGGGTAGTCTCTGGATGGTCTTTCCCTCAGACTCCGCTCCACCATTTGTCTCTGTACCTCCTTCTGTGGGTATTTTGTTCCCCCTACTACGAAGGACCAGAATATCCATACTTTGTTCTTCCTTCTTGGGCATCATTTGATATGTGAAATGTGTCTGGGATATTCCAAGCTTCTGGGCTAATATCCACTTATCAGTGAGTGCATACCATGTGTGTTCTTTTGTGATTGGGTTACCTCATTCAGGATCATATTTTCCAGTTCTATCCATTTGTCTAAGGATTTCATGAATTCATTGGTTTTAATAGCTGAATAGTATTCCATTGTGTATATATACCACATTTTCTGCATCTATTCCTCCATTGAGGGATATCTGGGTTCTTTCCAGCTTCTGGCTATTATAAATAGGGCTGCTATGAACATAGTGGAGCATGTGTCCTTATTACATGCTGCAGAATCCTCTGGGTATATGCCCAGGAGTGGTATAACAGGGTCCTCCAGTAGTATTATGCCAGTTTTCTGAGGAACCAGCAAACTGATTTCCAGAGTGGTTGTCCCAGCTTGAAGTCCCACCAGCAGTGGAGGAGTATTCCTTTTTCTCCACATCCTTGCCAGCACCTGCTGTCTTCTGAGTTTTTGATCTTAGCCATTCTGACTGGTGTGAGGTGAAATCTCAGGGTTGTTTTGATTTGCATTTCCCTGATGATTAAGGATGTTGAACATTTCT
>BDUI01000010.1:1393340-1458539 GCA_002335545.1 Apodemus speciosus
GTTGAACATTTCTTTAGGTGCTTCTCAGCCATTCAATATTCCTCAGGTGAAAATTCTTTGTTTAACTCTGTACCCCATTTTTAATAGGGTTCTTTGGTTCTCTGGAGTCTAACGTCTTGAGTTCTTTGTACATATTGGGTATTAGCCCTCTGTCAGATGTAGGGTTGGTAAAGATCTTTTCCCAATCTCTTGGTTGCCATTTTGTCCTATTGGCAGTGTCCTTTGCCTTACAGAAGCTTTGTAATTTTATGAGGTCCCATTTGTCAATTCTTGGTTGTGTTCTAATCAGGAAATTTTCCCCTGTGCCCATGTGCTCAAGGCTCTTTCCCATTTACTTTTCTATTAGTTTCAGTGTGTCTGGCTTTATGTGGAGGTACTTGATCCACTGGAGATAAGAATGGATTGGTTTGTATTCTTCTGCATGCTAGCCTCCAGTTGAGCCAGCATCATTTGTTGAAAAGGCTATCTTTTTTCTACTGGATGGTTTTAGCTCCTTTGTCAAAGATCAAGTGACCATAGGTATATGGGTTCATTTCTGGGTCTTCAGTTCTATTCCATTGATCTACCTGCCTGTCACTGTACCAATATCTTATACTGGGAGGTGGGGGGACTGATTCCTTGAGAAACCAACTCCTGCTGCTCCCAGTTGATTGAGTGAGCATAAAAGAATACTGCCTGATACAATTTACCTTTGCATATAATTTGGGTAATGTCAAATGGCAAGCTGTAAGAGAAGTGTGAGGAAGACATCCCACAAGGGCTAATTTAGAGTTGGCTTATCAGTGACTCAACTATATAGTCCCTGCTAAAGAAGATAAATATTTTGATCGCATTAACATAATATCTTTCTATCCTGGGGCTAAAATGACGTCTTATAAAACAGTTAGCTCTTAGTCTGATGGTAGTAGAACTCACCTTGTAAAATCAGTCTAGGAATGCTCGGAAGCACTAAGGACTACTTGATTTCATAAAGAATCTTGTGTTGCTGAAGTTAAGGTTTGATATTTTGTTGTTCCATTCATGAGATCCAGCCATGTTTCATATCAATAACTATTGATGGGTTGAAAAATTGAACTCAATTCTGCCTGCTGTGTGCTCTGATCGATGCGTACAGTCCAGACTGCTGAACCAGAAAACAGAGCAGAAAGCTTGGCTAGCACTGGAGGTAGCTGGTACTATGTGTAGCATGTAAGAATAGTCTTCTGAAATTTCCATTGCTGACCACACTGTAGACTTATCTGCTGAGCCTCCTTTGCCCACAGAGGGAGGAGCATGGCTACAATGATCCTATTCCTTATCCTATGATATCATTGACCAAAAGTTTAGACTCACATAATACCATGGAGAAGTTCAATGGCTTGCCCTCATCTGGTACCCAACTCCAGCCATTTTTCTATGCCACCATAACTCATCTCTTCAACACACAAGTGTGTCTGGGAACAGGCTAGGCACACACCACTTCTACATACAGGAGAGCACATTTGAGTGAAGCTGAAGGACACACAGCTTTGTTTCTTTCCTTTGACAATCCCTTCTTTCCTGACTCTTGTTAGGCTGAAGTCAAGTGTCTGTATAGATATTAATACTTTAACTTATTTCCATATGGTGCATGGATATGCTTGGTAAATATTTGTTAGCAGAATGGCTTGAGGGTGGTAAGGATGCAATTATTGGGATAAAAGCTCACTGAGAACTGCAACATCATAAGCGCTATTATCTTTGTCCTCTGTCCACATGAAAGTGGGCAGAATCACCTAATTCCATGCAACAGTCATTGTATGCAATTATCTGAAGATACATTTTACAGCAAATTCTTTCTGGCAGATAAATCTAAATGCTGTGTCATTTCAGCCCAGTGCTCAGGAATAATGCTAAAAAGTTTTCTTGACATAGATTGAATGATGATTGATGTTTGCTTCAGAGGAAATAAGTCCACCTCTATTTCCTCCTTGCTGCTGTATATTATAAAATATGGTATACGACTGTTTCAGTTTCAGAGTATTCATGTCTGCTTATGTTTGCAACTGAGGTCAAATTAGTTATTAGTTGTTATAAAATAAACACAACATGCATAATTAGTATGCTATATAAATGGTGTGATAAACTTACTTTATTAGGTATTTATTTATTTATAACTCCAGATTTTATTCCCCTCTCTGGTCCACCTGCCAACTGTTCCACATCCATACCTCCTTCCTGCACCCCTGTCTGCACAAGGATGCCCCCACCCTGCATCCTTCACCCCACCAGACCTCTAAACTCCCTGGGGCCTCCAGTATCTTGAGGGTTAGGTTCATCTTCTCTGAATGAGCACAGACGCAGCAGTCCTCTGCTGTATATGTGTTGGGAGCCTCATATCAGCTGGTGTATGCTGCCTGGCTGGTGGTCCAGTGTTTGAAAGATCTCAGGGGTCCAGATTAATTGAGACTGCCGGTCCTCCTACAAGATCACCCAACTCCTTAGCTTCTTCCAGCTTTTTCCTGATTCCCCCCCCACCCCCAACAGGGGTCAGCAGTTTCCATTGATTGGGTACAAATATCTGCATCTGATTCTTTTAGCTGCTTGTTGGGTTTTTCAGAGGATGGTCCCATGATAGGTCCCATTTATGAGCGCACCATAGACTCTGTAATAGTGTCAGGCCTTGGGGCCTCCCCTTGAGCTGGATCCCACTTTGGGCCTGTTGCTGTTACCTTCCACCCCCCTCAGATTCATCTCCATTTCCATCCCTGTAGTTCTTTCAGACAGGAACAATTATGGGTGAGAGATTTTACTGTGGGATGGCAACCCCCTCTCTCCCTTGATGCCTTGACTTTCTACTGGAGGTGGACTCTATAAGTTCCCTTTTCCCACTGTAGGGCGCCTCATCTAAGGTTCCTTCTCTTGATTCCTTAGAGTCTCTCACCTCCCGGGTCTCTGGTACATTCTGGATGGTTCCCCCAACCTCCTACCTCCCTAGGTTGTCTGTTTCCATTCTTTCTGCTGGCCCTCAGGGCTTCAGTCCCTTTCCTCTGCCCAATACCACATCATGTTCCCCTCGCCCTCCTCTTATCCACTTTTTCTCCTAGGTCCCTTCCTCCCTTCCCTCTCGTGATTGCTTTCTTCTCCCACCCAAGTGGGACTGAGGTGTCCTCACTTCAGCTCTTCAGCTTGTTGCCCTTTTTGAGTTCTGTGGACTATATCTGGGTATTCTGTACTTTTGTTTGTTTGTTGGCTAATATCCACTTATTAGTGGGTACATGCCATGCATGTCCCTTTGGGTCTGAGTTGCTTCACTCGGGATATTTTCTAGTTCCATTCATTTGCTTGCACTATTCCGGATGTCCTCATTCCTAATAGTGGCAGTCTCTGGATGTCTTTCCCAGTCTCTGCTCTACACTTTGTTTCTGTATCTCATCACATGATTATTTTGTTCCCCCTTCTAAGAAGCACCAAATTATCCATACTCTGGTCTTCCTTCTTCTTGATCTTCATTTGGTCTGTGAATTGTATCTTGGGTATTCTGAGCTTCTGGGCTAATATCCACTTATCAGTGAGTGCATACCATTTGTGTCCTTTTGTGATTGGGTTACCTCACTCAGGATGATATTTTCTAATTCCACCTATTTGCCTAAGAATTTTATGAATTCATTGTTTGTAGGAAGGAAAGTGATGCTAAGAGATGCGACCCCAACTGTAGATTGAATAAGAAATAATGAAGTAGCTTAATGACTGCAAATGTCTGCAAATAGAATATAGGACAGAGCTTAGTTTCTGAGGCAGGGTCTCTCCTTGAGACTGGAGTTCGCTGATTTGGCAAGACTGTATAGCCAGCAAACCCCAGGGACCTCCATTTCTCTATCTCTACATTGGGATTCTAAGTGCGTACAACCACACTCCAAATGAAATGCTACTGGGGATCAATCCCAGGTCTTTAAGATTATTCCGTGAGCCACTTACCAATGAAAACATTTTGTATTTTCATATGCCATGTAAAAGCTGAAGTTGACAATGGTCCCTGTGTGATGGAGTTATTATTACGAGGAGTAAATATGTTTATATGCATGGTAGCATAAGACTTGACAGAGAGTAGCTGTGAGTATTTGCTATTAGTTTATAAAAGATGTGTATCTGTCTGTCTTTCTGTTTCCCTTTGTGTTACATGTATGATATATATGGGTATATGACATACATGTGTGTATGTGTGTATGTACATGCTTGTAGAAGTGAGTATAGAATCGCATGTTCCTATGTATACTTATGGAAATCAGAGCTATTGGTCCCAGATATTGGTCCTTGCCTTCCACCTCACTTAAAGCATGGCCTCTTCATTGTTCACGGTCGTATACAAACTAGATTGTCCTTAAGCTTCTGCAGATTCTGCCGTCGCAGCTTTCTATCTTTCTTTAGGAACACTGGGAGGACAGACATGTATTAGTATGTCCAGAAACATGGGGATTTGAACTGAGGTCCTTGGGTTTGTGTAACAAGCGCTTTACCCACTAAGCCATCTCTCCAGACCTCTGGTATTGTTTTTAAGAAGGTAAGAGGGCCAAAACTTTGAAATCAGAATTATTGAGCCTTATCTGAACTCTAAGTAAAATTCTAGAAATCATGAAACAGATGGCTGTAAGCATTTAAAAATGGAAGTCAGATCCCTGGAAGGCATGATGGATTCTTTCAGCTAATTCATGTCAAACTAAATTAATTTACTTTTGATAGGATTATTAGACTTACACATCAGGAAGATATGCCTGTTAGTGCTAAATTTGACTTGATTCTATTGTGAAACTCTTTTAGAAGTGATGTACAATTATGAACTGGCTGATAGTATAATTAAATGACACTGTAGCAGATTAAACATCTATAGCCAAGAATATTGATTGAGTATTCATGATCAGTTTGGAACTGATCCCCACTGGCAGCCGCAGACATTGTTTTCTATCACCCAGTTTGAGTGTGTTTTGAAGATTATGGAGACATGCATCAAGATCACACTTGCCAAGCATGTAGGTCTGTCAGAATGAAAAGGGAACTGAACAGCTGGCCCACAGAATGAACTTTATAAGCTTAAACCAATAGACTGTAGTTAAATGGATAAAATTACCCAGGATCACTGGCTGTTTTCATAGATTTTTCTCCTGGGCTCTGTGGAAATCTGATGGAGGAGATTTCTGGGGGTATTAAGCAATTATACTGGAAAGAAATATTTGTGACTGGTAAGATTTGAGAGGCTACACAAATGGACTTAAACTTAAGTAGGGTGGAGAAAGATGTGTATGCATGAATGCATACATTTATATATACATACATGTAACACACACATATGTGTCAGTTTTAGAAGACACACCTCAGATCTCTGTAGCATTAGAATTTTAGAATCAAGTTTCAAGACCTGGAAATTTTCACTTCACTTTATGAAGTGGCTGCTAACAAGAGCAGGTGTTATATTAGCTTGTTGTCATGTGGCTAGAAGAGACAGACGGCAATTGATAATTTTCCTCTATTATGTACTTATTAAAGGAAACAATTTATTTCTCATAGGATTTAGCTGATATATTTTAACGAGTATCGTTCTTTAAGATGTGCATTTTTGTGATGTTGGAAAACTGAAAACTGTACAATGAAGGGTGTCTTAGTCAGGGTTTCTATTCCTGCACAAGCATCATGTCCAAGAAGCAAGTTGGGGAGGAAAGGGTTTTTTCAGCTTACACTTCCATGCTGAGGTTCATCACTAAAGGAAGTCAGGACTGGAACTCAAGCAGGTCAGGAAGCAGGAGCTGATGCAGAGGCCATGGAGGGATGTTTCTTACTGGCTTGCTTCCTCTGGCTTGCTTAGCCTGCTCTCTTATAGAACCCAAGAATACCAGCCCAGAGATGGTACCACCCACAAGGGGCCCTCCCCCTTGAACACTAATTGAGAAAATGCCTCACAGTTGGATCTCATGGAGGCACTTCCCCAACTGAAGCTACTTTCTCTGTGATAACTCCAGCCTGTGTCAAGTTGACACACAAAACCAGCCAGTACAAAGGGTGATTTGTATTGTTGAAATGGAAAATCTTTTATTTGTATTTGATGATGGAATATAACCTAAAAGCTAATGGAGATTTGTCCCCAGTCATGTTAAAAACTCACAATAGCATATTGTGTGACTATATGATCAATGGAAGTTATTTGTGAATTTATTCAACACAGTTTATTCATTTGATTTTAAATATCTTGTGTGTATACATGTATGAGTACAGATACCCACAGAGGCCAGAATAGGTTGTCAGATCCCCTGGATTTAGAGATACACGCAATTGCTAGTTGGGTGGTGGTGGGAACCAAACTTAGATCCTCAGGAAGAACAGCAAACACACTTGACCAATGAGCCATTTCTCTAGCCCCATTGTTTGTTTTGACCTAACCTGTTTAGACATAGATTTTATTTTCATATGACATAATCCTTGCATATTCCAATGTAAGTATTAAGAATATTTGGAAGTAAGAGGAAAGCACAAATTTTCCTGGATGCACAGAAAAAGATGTTCTAGCATGAAGTGGATTCTGCATGAGGTAGACTGACTACAGAGTTCTGGCACAGGGTATTACTTCCTTATGGAAGATTTATTTTTTCATGCAGATTATATTATATATATATGTGTGTGTGTGTGTGTGTGTTATATGATATATAAGATATAACACATCATATATATGATATATATAATACATCATAAAATATATGATATATATTATATATGATATAAAAGTGANAGCCTGCTCTCTTATAGAACCCAAGAATACCAGCCCAGAGATGGTACCACCCACAAGGGGCCCTCCCCCTTGAACACTAATTGAGAAAATGCCTCACAGTTGGATCTCATGGAGGCACTTCCCCAACTGAAGCTACTTTCTCTGTGATAACTCCAGCCTGTGTCAAGTTGACACACAAAACCAGCCAGTACAAAGGGTGATTTGTATTGTTGAAATGGAAAATCTTTTATTTGTATTTGATGATGGAATATAACCTAAAAGCTAATGGAGATTTGTCCCCAGTCATGTTAAAAACTCACAATAGCATATTGTGTGACTATATGATCAATGGAAGTTATTTGTGAATTTATTCAACACAGTTTATTCATTTGATTTTAAATATCTTGTGTGTATACATGTATGAGTACAGATACCCACAGAGGCCAGAATAGGTTGTCAGATCCCCTGGATTTAGAGATACACGCAATTGCTAGTTGGGTGGTGGTGGGAACCAAACTTAGATCCTCAGGAAGAACAGCAAACACACTTGACCAATGAGCCATTTCTCTAGCCCCATTGTTTGTTTTGACCTAACCTGTTTAGACATAGATTTTATTTTCATATGACATAATCCTTGCATATTCCAATGTAAGTATTAAGAATATTTGGAAGTAAGAGGAAAGCACAAATTTTCCTGGATGCACAGAAAAAGATGTTCTAGCATGAAGTGGATTCTGCATGAGGTAGACTGACTACAGAGTTCTGGCACAGGGTATTACTTCCTTATGGAAGATTTATTTTTTCATGCAGATTATATTATATATATATGTGTGTGTGTGTGTGTGTGTTATATGATATATAAGATATAACACATCATATATATGATATATATAATACATCATAAAATATATGATATATATTATATATGATATAAAAGTGATGATAATCACTTTTTACTTTTAGGGGTGTATATCTCTCTGATGTGTCTTTTCATTTTAATTCTTTTTCTGTACAATGAAAACCATCACACCTGCCAGGCCGACAACTACACAGTGCAATATATCCTGTGGAATATATTTGGCCATGGCCAGGGAATGAGGACTGGGAATATTTGGGTAGCAAAATAATAACTACTGCCCATCATTGTCTTAAAACTTCCCCTTTTATCGTGGTGGGAAGATATTGACAAGATTTGTGTTTCAAGGCTGAATACAAAGTGTTCCCCCCTCAATGCTATTAGATTAGCTGTCATTGCTGTAGGAAGTCATTTGGCTCATTGGGATAATAAGTGCTTCCCATTCATTTTCTCATTCAGTCCTCAGGACACATTTATGAATGATGAAGTGAAGAAACTGAGACTCAGGGGGTTAAACATATTATCTAACATCAGGCAGTGGCTTAGGGGCTCCTGGTTTCTCTGACTCTGAAACTCATAACCTAAAATCATTATTCTATAAAACATTCCAAACACAGAATTAATCACACTCTCTCTCCAAATTACCTTGGTCTTGATTTTTTGAAACCTATTTAGTACTGCTGCAGTGTAATGTAGACATGAATGAGGACCAAGGTCCTTGATCTCATGAGGCCTTCAGAATATTGGAAAGGATATCATTAAGCAGCTACACTAATCAATGACAGGCTTGGCAGGTTATAATGTGGAAGCATTCTGCTTAAACCACTATCCTAGAGTTCAAGGAAATGGTGAATGTTAAGTGTGAGTTTTTTGGAGATGGCTTGTGAGTTAGATGCTGTATTTAACATCTCAGTTGAAATGCCTTGATTTTGGAAAATGCTATGTGCTTGTGGGAATCTTAATTGGGTAGGAAGAGCAGATACTCACATCTGGAGGATTTGGCCAGCCCCTTCCCCTCCGTGGGATCTTGAGACATACTATCTACATGCTGCTTTGGGATTAAGTAGGGAAGATTCTCAGGGATGTTATCATTATATTTTCTGTGTTTTTAAAGTCACACTCTCATGAATACTGCTGCAGCATGTAATTTTCCCATAAAACACATTCAAATAGGACAGAAAATTGTAAGCATCATCTTTAAACCCTTAATTAGGAACCAAATATGCTAGGAATTGAGAACAACTTAGTTTAACAGTGGATATCAGGCATTTGACAGAGTGCTGTGATGTTTGATATGATTTATTTTCTCATATGAATAGTTCCATGGATCTAAATTCTAGTTAAAACAAAATCATTGGTACCTCTGAGCTTTGGAGTAGTATAAATAGGAAAAGACTGTAAGATTTCCTGGGGTCTGTGGTTACAGAATGAAGGATCCTTTGAGAATCTAGAACATAGGTGTTCTTTGGTAAGTTTAGCTGCCTTGACTAAGTCAGTCATTTTTGTTATTACTGCTACTGGGCATTCTCTCTTTGTCCTAATGGTAATTGTATGACCGTGTTAATTCATCATTTCAAAGAAGATATATATATATGTGTGTGTACACATATATATACACATATACATATATACACATACATATATATGCATATTTATACATATATGTATATGTAATGTCTTCTATATATCTCACAGTTATTTTTAAAAATCAAATAAGGTAATATGCCATGTAAAAATGAATAAAATAGCATATGCTACATGAAAGCAATCTGTAGTTCCAACTCCAGTCTTTATCCATGATGTAAGACCTCTAACATTTAACCCCTTTAATGAGTGTCCAGTTTGGAGTAGCAGAAGATGCCTGAATGTTAGTAAAAGTGAGGAAACTTGGCCATGAATACCCATTTAGGTTCATACAAAAGTCAACTCTGAAATGATTTCTAAATTGTTAAGTTTTTTTTTCAGCCAAGGAAATAATGGCTTTCAGAACATTTTATGTATGGATCAAAGGGCCAAAATGTTAACCTTCAAGTGGACACTGGTCTAATGTGTTTATCTTAGATACACTTAGAATGAGTTTTCTATTTGAGAGGCACTAAATAATCCTGGAGGAAACCTTTAAATGACGGACTTGGGATCCAGGATCAGAAAAGGACTTAAGCACAGCGATGGTTTTCGTGCAACTCATGCCTTAAGTGGATGTCACCCTCCTGTTCCTTCAATATAGTGGTACCCTTTTTTTTTGAAGGTGCATTTCTACTGGGTCATGTGGTCTAAAGAGGTCATTGCTGGGTTGAGATTGTCTTGCAATGGAGTTGCATGAGCTTAGGGGGGGGAAGTCCAATGATGTAATTGCCAGTTCTGTGAATTTGTTCACTTCTGGTGAGAAATAAAGTGTCATTACAAAGCAAATGGATGATGATGATAATGATGATGATGATGATGATGATGATGATGATGATGATGTGTGTGTGTGTGTGTGTATGTGTGTGTGTGTGTAGTTTTTGCCATATTTCTGGTCATGGATGTCATGGAGAGTCACTTTTCTGAAAATCTATGCCATAGTTGGAATCTTTTGTGCTTAGCAATGTGAAAAGAAGTGGCTGAGGAGTAAAAAGACTTGAGAGAGGCAGGTTAACTAAGCAAACTGTAATTGCAAATATAGCTTCAATATGGGCCCAAAATCTACTTCACAGAGATTAGAAGGATACTGATCTAAAGATGGACCACTCAGACAGTCTGGTTTGTGCAGAGGAGATGTGGCATCTGGCCAATTGTTCCCATCCTTTCCTGCAGGGCTGATTCTAATAATTTTCAGTACAGGTTTTCCCAAGCGAAATGTAATGATATCAAGAGAAAATAAATGATAAAGGGATTCATGCTTTCAGGACATGTTGATTTGGAATGGATTATAAAGGTTCAATTTCTAGCCAGGGTTAGCAGTATTGGAAAGAGAAATAAAACAGAAGGATTCAAAAGGAGAACAATTAATATTATTTATAAAACACAAACCAAAAACCCAATCCATTTCTGTAATACTGTTGGAGCTATTAGGAATTCAATTACCTGTTCATATTGACAATAATTAACACCATTCAGTGGCTTATGTAGTATTAACACTAAAATGGGAAAATAGTTTAGAAGAGTTACTTATAGTTGTAACTGAAAAATAAGTCAATAGAAAGGTTCTTAATGGTTTTAAAGTAAATACCAAATGAAATACTGGTCCTTAATTTTTTTCAAGATTTAATCACGTGTTTCAATTTCAGTCTCAGTTTCCCCTAAAGAGGTGAGCACTCAGCAGGGAATTAGAAACTTCTAGAATTCTATAACACTGAAGTCTATTGAAGTTTTACACCTCTTCCAGGAATTCATGAGTTACGGGGACCAGCAGGAACCCTGGACAAGTCCCAGAGCAGTGGTTTCCAGTTATAGGCCTTCAGGATTCCAAAATCTAGGAGTGAGCATGAGGCTCTGATTGCTCCTCTCCAGCCTATCAGGTGTGTGTGTGTGTGTGTGTGTGTGTGTGTGTGTGTGTGTGTGTGTGTATGTGTGTGTATGTGTGTGTGCATGTGTGTGCATTTTACAGGATGTCTATGCTGGAAATATACTGTCACATGTTAGAGGATGTCTCACTGTAACCATGTGTGTTATGAAACAAATCCAACTGGAGAAACAGAGATGACTAACAATAAATGGTGGAAGAAGTTAATTTGGAATTTCACCTGGATATAAAATTCAATATCTACTCCATATTAAAATGTGGATTGGCTTGATCATGTGCTGGTCTTGCACAGGCAATGATAACTGCTATGTAGTCATAAGTGCAGTTATACTGTCATGTGCAGAAGACACTGGTTTGCTCTAGTGTTCCCCAACCACAGATGTTTTACAATTCTATCCATCTTTAAAGATGATCACTGAGATCTAGGGAGAGGTTGTGATAAAAATGTTCTTGTGACTGAGAAACCTCACAGTCATTTATTCTCAATCATTCTCCACCGGACACCCCCATACCTCGGGCTATGTAGACAGCACAAATTGGAGTAGATGAGTTATTAGGACAACAAGAAAAGAAGATTGCAGCTAGGCGATGGAGGGTGTATCTGGGAGGATTTAAGTGGAGGAGTTGGGGGGTTAATATGATCAAAATGCTCTGTATGGAATTTTCAAAGAATTAATCAAAATAATTATTAAAAGGTAATTAGAAAGAATGTTTTTATGAATTAATAAGAAGACAAGGAGTCCCCCAATGTCAAGGGCTCATGGGGTGATGGGCTGTGTATTTAGTACACTGTGTGGACCTGAGACTTTGGGATATACTTGTACTCTGTGCAAGGCCTCCCCAACTCTAATGTACAGTCATCTTGCCTGAGAGTCTGTGCCTGTCTCTGTCATGTGATACATCATTTAGATGATGCAATGCTGGGTTCTGTGGCAGGAATTTCTCCCTATCTTGTGCTAATATCCGGTAAAACATGTTCACACCCCGGAGCCGTGTGCTCCTCTTTCTCCTCTTTCAGGGATGGAGGGTGACTTCTGCAGTTCTCTGTGGGTTCATCTCCTTCCCGTTCCTCTTCCACTTCCTGATGTAATTCTTGGCACTTTTACTTCCTTTTGTAGAGTAGGAAGTGATATCATAGAGAAGGGAACAGGGCTACCCACTTTTTCTCAATGGCTTGGAGGAGCTGCTCAGGTATGTGGAGGGTCCTATACTCCGGAAGACAAACATCAAATCCTCCACAGTGAGTAAACCACACTTGCAAATGCACCCACATTTCTCTTAGAACACTGTCTAGACCAGGATAGCTTCCTCTTCAGTTCTTTACCAGACTGAAGGAGCCTGCCTTTAGATGGTTGCCAGTTCAGCTCAGTTTTCCTCCCTCCTACCTTGCTGTCTTTCCTCCTTTCTCGCCATCTTGTCTTCCCTGTTTTCCTTCAAACATGTGTGATCACTGTTGTTCTGCCTACTGTGAGATCTCATTAATGTTTCCAGCATCACACGGCATGTGGGGTGATTCCGCCCTATGCAGGGCTCCCATGACCTCAGCATGTCCTTTAGGTAATTGATAGCTGCACACTGTTCTACTTATAATTACTGGGGTTGTTGTTGTTGTTGTTGTTGTTGTGTCTATTTAGTTTCTCCTCTTTCTGTGTGATTAAGTTCCCCTTTTCACTATGTCATGTACTTTCCTTATTGCCTTTCCCCCCAATGTTTCTCTACCGTACTCTTCATCTTGTACAGTTTCCCTTAAGGTCCCCCTTCTCATGTTCAGTTTGGCTCTCCAGGGAAATCCCTCATGGGGTCCGATTTCCCTTGCCTATGACGTACTGATTTCCTCTACTAAGCATAGCTAATATTTCTTTATCCCTTCAGTGGCTTATCAGCTGTTAGCAAGATGATGGCCGTGAGATGGGTGATAGGAAATTTAAGAACTGCAGATATCAGACTGGAGAGAGACTGGAGTTTGAAGAAGGACCACCTGTTTACCACACACTGATCAGTCTTTCCTAGTGGGATAATGGAAATTCGGTCATTGATAGAAGAAATCACAGACCTATTTTGAAAAGATTAGGAAGGCTGTCAGTGTGACCTTATTATTTTTAGTAACCATGATCCTTCTATTAAATAATGAGAAATGAGAGAACTTTAGTATCATTAAGCTGCATGGGGCCATGGCTTATACATGAAGCTCCACTGTAAGAGCTTTAAATGGCTGTCATCTTCCCTTGGAGAGAAGGTCATTGTAAGGTTATGCATTTCCAAATATGGTCCCTGTGGTTGCTGAGGAGCCAGCAGCATTAGTTCTGCTATATCACAGTTTCCCCTGCATGGGCCCAAAGCCCCGAAGAAATCGAAGAACTTGTGTAGCACACTGGTGCCTATGAACTAATCAGGGGCCTCATGCGTTTTTTGCCTCCTCGCTTAAGACAGGCACCTCCCCAAAGACAGAGTATGGCAGAAGAAGAGGGGATGAGAACGGCACTCAGAAGGCCAGAGGGGGCTTGATGGAAGAAGGGAGAAGCCCCCTGACATTAACTGGAAAAATGACAAAAACCAGGAAACTGAGCTGAACCAGGGTATCCCATGGCAAGGAGGGGCGTTGGAACCTCTGTTTCTCTTAACATTAGGTTTTATCTTTTCCTCTTTACCATCCTACAAAGGTTTGCCAAACTGAATCTCATGTGGTTATTTTCTGACTAACATCTTTTTTTTTTTTTTTTTTTTTTTTTTTTTTTTTTTTTTGGTTTTTCGAGACAGGGTTTCTCTGTGTAGCCCTGGCTGTCCTGGAACTCACTCTGTAGACCAGGCTGGCCTCGAACTCAGAAATCCACCTGCCTCTGCCTCCCAAGTGCTGGGATTAAAGGCGAGCGCCACCACCGCCCGGCTTCTGACTAACATCTTATTCTTTGTATTACATTTGGTTTGTGTTTTTCCATGGCGCTCGGAATGGAGTAAGCACTTCACCATCCTAAATATGCCTTTCACCATAGCACAACTGATATTAGGAAATGTTACTAGTTTTGTTCAAAGACAAAGATAGGCACCAGTGTGCCACACAAGTTCTTCGATTTCTTTGAGGCTTTGGGCCCATGCAGGGGACACTGTGATATAGCAGAACTAATGCTGCTGGCGCCTCAGCAACCATCACATGCTTTGATTGACTTTTTCTTCAGGTTTTGACTCTTGTTTTATGACATGTATGCTTTTCTGACTTTTTTTTTAAAGTCACAATCTTACCTCACAATCTTACAGAAGTTGTTGATTTAATAGTCCAAATGGAGAAGAAATTCTCCCTTTGTTCTCTTGAGTTGTGCAGTGAGGGCTGACTTTGCCTGAAATTCTCTTCTTTAAAACTTAAGGAGGAGACCATGTGATTGAGGCTAGCTCTAATTCTGCATGCTTCCATGTATTAATCTGAGAGTCTCACCCTCATCTTTATTCCTTTTAGGCACTAGAGAAACACCCCAACTCCCCAATGACAGCAAAGCAGATTCTGGAGGTCATTCAGAAAGAAGGCTTAAAAGAGACAAGGTTAGTAGACATTTTCAAGTTGTTTTTTGTTTGCTGACATTAGTAATCTTCGCTAGTGGAGCCAGAAACATTTCTAGAGTTAACCCTGTAGTTGGTGGCGAACTAACTACCCCCAAATTCTCTGGTGATTGTAAAACACTTGTGTGACATAAGTTCCCCCCTCCCCCTGAGCTGCCTGTTAACATAATGCATCACCTTTGGTGGATTGATACAAGATGGTCATTGTTAACAAAGAAAGCCATTGTGGTTTAGCCCCACAGCAGAGTTACTTCTCTTTCCCTCAAGAGGAGATAATGTTTCTGAAATAAAGCAATAGAAGAGAAACGCTTTTACAGGCTTAATAGATCCCAGGATATAAAGATGAGCAGACTCTGATAAAATTCAAAGGGCCAATAAAATGTGGCTGAAAATTTAGTCCTCTTATATTGAAGGCTTCCACCCTGCGTGACTTTTATCAGATAGTGGGCCTTTCTATTTATTTTTTAATGGTTGCTTTATTAAGATAGGAGTCACGTACAATAAAATTTGCCCTTTGGTGGCTTGTATCTGCAGTCATCCTCACTACTGTAAAACATTCCCATCATCCTAAAATTATGCCCCGTACTTACCAGTATCCGCTTGTCCCCCCCACCACTGCTTTACCCACTAATCTTAAATCTCTCTATCGATTTACTATTCTGGCATTTTTCTATAGATAGAATTCATGTAAGTAAATATAGCCTTCTGGCTTTCCCCCATTGTTATGATTTCAATAATGATGGTTATTGTAAAATACACTAAGAGTTCATTCCTTTTAGTTGTCAAATAATTTTCTGTTGTATAAACGTACAACATTCTGTTTACACTGATGACCATTTATATTTATGTATTATTTTTATAGCTTTGGCTTTGGTCAGCTCTTGGGGACCATACAAATGGTACCCCTCAAAAAGAGCAAAGGGCATTTGTCACATGGCATAGTAGTCATGTTGATGTATATGTTTGTCATCAGCCATCTTACATCAGATAGACATCTGGGCAAATCAGCTATCTGGAATCTATGGAACTGGCAACATTATAGTCGCAATGGTTTTAAGTTGATGGGGGTTAAACCTACCGAGATACCTTTTAGGGCTCTGATGTTCAGATAGGCCGAGAGGACTGAGGATCCCCGAGTTCAGCTTTTCTTCCATGTGAATTTCACCTACGATGCCTATTAAATTGAAGTGTAAGTAGTATTAGTCTGCAGATGAATGAATGGCATCTTTTTTTCAAGTTAGATATATAGATATGACAAGTCAGTGGGATGTAGAATACCAGTGATCAATTTTTCATTTCACTCTGATGGATATTTTTCTGGCCTCCGTGTAGAAGTAGAATGAGATGATGTAACTACACTGCGTTGCCCGTCTGTTTCCACAGTGGTGGCAGCCGTGGGACTCCATTTGCTCACAGTGCCCAAAAGCCCCTCAGTAGGAAATCTGGGTTTATGCTGGATGAGAAATTAGGAGATATGATGGGGAAAATCGACAGTTTTCTCTTTGCCAACCTGTCAATAATCCTAAAACTACTTATGCTATGAAGAAAACATTGAAAATGTTCATGCCGCAGTCAAAGGGAATGGTGGGCGTCACCATCTAAACATGTCAATTGCATGAGCCTTGTTCCAGGGAAATCTGCTAACACAGTTATGAATTGTACTCATAAAAGGAGGTGTTTGAAACTCCTCCATTAAGATTTATATCTCGGGCTCAATGGGTAAAGTGCTTGTGGCACAATCATGAGGAACTGAGTTGTATTCCCAAGAAACATAAAAAGCCTGGGCATAGTGGTATGTGCCTATTATCCTAGTGCTAGGGAAATTGAATCAGGAGGATTCTTAAAATTCAGTGGCCAGATAGCTTAGCTTATGCCATGAACTATGGGTTCAGAGAGAGACGGTTTTCAAAATATAAAGTAGAGAATAGCAGAAGAAACCAGAAATTGAGCTTTGGATTCCACATGCATATGCACTCATACATGCATGCATGCATGAGCATGTGCACACACATGTACACCACACACACACACACACACACACACACACACACACACACACACACACACGATATTCTTATCCAAAGGTGTGGCTGCCACTGTTATTTTGAGATCGCTATATATGGTTCCTGCAGTGTGGTTCTCAACAGTATTTTAATTGCCATTATGATCATAATACTGACATGTCATGTTTTCAAAATGCTCCTTTTTGCAGTTGTGCTCCAAAGTATTTCTACATTTATATAGTTAGCAAAACCAGTCAAACTGTAAAGCAAAAAAAAAAAAATGTCTTTAAAGAGTAATGAAGAACACTGAAATGGAACACCCAACTTCAGGTGTCCCTAAATTCATCTCCCCTAGTGCATCATTAATGTGTCCTTTTGTGTGACAATTATTGTGTTACAAGTTCTAATAGGCTGGCGCTATTATTAAAAGGACTCCGCAGGCAGCTCCCAGATGGGCTAGGAAGGGAAAGGCGAAGAGGAAGACCACCAGTGTTGGCCATCCATAAAGCCAGCTCTGCTTTGAACGGCTTCAGACATGCATTTCATGTTTCCATTTATTTCTTCTGTTTTTTTCCAACTCTGCCTTTCTGTCAGCTGTCCCCTGTTACTGGCTGCCCACGAGTTTCTGTCCAATCTTCCCTTGATTTCTAGTTTAGTTTGCCTGTTAGAATAACCTCTAAAGCAAACCTACGTAGACACTGAGTGAGTTTGGAACCCTCTTATACTTTACATGCGTCTTCTTAGGGAGTAGGTGCTGACATTTATTTTATCTGCTCAATGAACCGTTTTGATACTTTTGATGTTCTTAGATGTTTCCAAATATTTAAGGTAGCTGAATAAATGAAGTGTAGCTGTATGTATTTTTTTCCTAGGTAAAGTTTACAAATTCCATCACCGGAAGATCAACCTTGGGTGATTAATTCTTGTTATTTATTAATATGTGTTTTTCATGAGACACGGATATGCCTGACAGGGTTCGGCAGGTGATGCTGGGGTTTCTGATGTGTCCGTAGTGCTCTAATGGTGACAGGTAACGTCAACCATCCCTGCCCGGTCCACCACTGCCCCGAACATTTTAAAGGAAGTGTCAGCAGAGTCTCTCCCACATCCCAAGCACTTAACTAAGAAGATTCATATATAGCACTGTGGGTCCTTTCCTTGTCTCTGAGCCAGGTTCACCTCTGTAATTGGTCTCGTTCTTCTGCAGTTTTGCATTGGCGTTTTCATTGGGTCTTGTGAGCTCATTAAGGGCAAAGAAAGTATCCAAGTCTCCTGGCACTCGGAACATACTCAATAAATAGTTGTTGAGCAAATAGCCTTCTTCCCCAAGATGTTCATTGGCTGGCTCCCAGTGACTACTTTGGCTTGCAGTCAGCACTAGATGCTTCTTGCAAAGCAGCACGCTGCTATGGTTTAGTCCTATTCAATACTGTTTTGAAATCAAAATGAGACTGCCCAGTCTACAGCAACCCCATTCAATACATGCGCATACTGAGAGTCTGCGGATTACCTGTGAACGAGGGAAGGGAACATGGCTCTGTGGCTTATTCTTAGATATCATAAGAAGCACTGGAAACGGGAAAAGGGGATGACAGTTGAAATGTAAATCAATAAAATATCCAATAAAAAAATTAAATGTGTAATTTAAAAAAAAAACTCTCCCAGTTTTTCTGACACAGCTAATGTGGATATTAGAATAGACTTAACAGATATGAAATAGTGTGGCCTTGACACTTGTGGCATTTCATACTGACTTTCCCTCTTTGCAAGTGACACTTTAAATTACGTATTTTTATGTAGTCATGATAAAAGGTACACAGATTTTGCGTGTCATTTCCATGTTATTTATGAAATACGTAGACCATTCTAACTGGAAAAGACAGAATGTGTGAGTTTTTTTAAAAAAAATATCTGCACATAATAAATTGGCATACTGTCGTTGAAAAGTTGGTGATGTGACTGATCAAGTTACAGTTTCTATAGACCAGGTTCTCTTTTCCAGGAGGGTATCTTTGGTAACCTTTACTCTCCCTTCATATACTGGTATAAAGGAATGTATCAGTATCAGTTGTCTTATAAAACATCTGGTCCAGTTGTGCTTGTGTTTTTCTGATTCTGATGATGCGTAGGCTTCAGGTCTTTTGGGCCCATTGGTTGTCACAATCGATCAGTCACAACTGTTTGGAAGGCTGTTCAGATGGTCGGTCTTATAATCAAATAGTCACGCTGTTTTGATAAAGGGGACAGTGGGCACATTCCGCCCTGCTGTGCTGTGGATGGATATTTGATACTCTGTGAGCTCCTCAGCTGGGCGTTTCCAGGTCATCAGGACAGGAGGCTGATGGGCTTTCATCTGCAGTCAGAAGTAACATTCGCATCCAATCCGCAAGTTTGGGAAGGTGGCAGACAATTTTTACTGCTGATTTTTTGTATTTGACTTGCTTATTCGGAAGTTGCTTCTGTAGGAGGAACACTGAGGTAGTTTTGTTACCTCAGGAGGTTTCTTGTCCTTTCTCATGTAATTTTAAAGGTGATGCTCAATAAATAAATAAATAAATGCTCTGTTAGCATGACATAGACAGAAGCTGTAAGGTCACAAGGTCATGGATTTAGGCTTGTCACCCAACAGGAGCTAACTAACTAACTAACTAACTAACTAACTAACTAACTAACTAATAAAGCAACCATTCACCATGTGCTGGGCATCACTATTTTAAGATTCCAGTGACATAGGCTGTTATATAGTTTCTATATTATTTAAGAGATTAATTAAATAATTCCTAATAAGGATAATAGGGTCATAAAGGATATTTGCAAGAATATGCACATACATGTGTACTTACACATACCCATACATACATACACACACATACACATTTGCCAAAACATAACACATACACACACCTTCCTAAAGACATACACACACACACACATACACACACACACACACACACACTCCCACACAAAGAAATCAACTCAGTGTCTTGAGGGTTAGAGACAGAGCAGTATTTATAAATATGTTTTTACAATCCTATAGATGTAAATGCCTTACTATATAAAAACGTGTTAAAGATTTCATCAGCATTTTACCAAATAGCAGCCTGTAATTACACATCCCAGTCGGGACTCTTACACAGTTTTCTAAACAATGTCTATTTGTTTTAGCGTTACTCAGAAGGCAGGCACATTCCGGAATTTGCCATGTGAAATATTCGTTTGACAAATGAAGGTTTTGTAATTACTCTAACATGTATGGGATTCCTTTTACCGCCATGATCATTCTCTGGATACATTTGATTTTACCTCCCACTTTAAATGCATTTTATATTTTTTTGTCTGTGAGTCTTGGTGATGATATGTGGAAATTGGGACCTCCACTTTAAACTGCGGTTTATTAAAGATTTTGCATTTTTAAAGGATAAACTGTCAGAAATTCAATTACCACATTTAGTGACAAACAATAAAGTCTTCTGACATCGCTCTTGGTGAGATTTATGTTGCTAATTAGCACAATAGGAGGTGATTCTTCCTGGGTTCTGAAATGTTTTGTCTAGAGATAAGAAACACAAATAATTTCTATTGCAAAATCAATTCTTATCTCCACTGTCCACGTTAGCAGTCTTCCCTTCATGCCGAAATGGCGGCCCAGTTTGTTTGTGTCGGAACGTTCCTGGAATTACAGTGTTAGTGCATGGTGTCAGCCCCACCATTTGTCAACATCTAATTCTCTCATTGTGGAAATGCTGTGCACAGTCAGCCACGGAGAGAGGGATGTCTGAGACAATGGCGTGATTAGACAGAAACACAACCCAATTTGCATATTGTTATGCGTGTGCATTTATGTATAGGCAAGCATTTGGAGTAAGCTAGTTCTTGTTTAGCGTGTGATTTTTCTTACTCATTGCTCAAACCAGACATTCGCATGAGAGCTCTTCTCCCACACTCTATGTCGGGTTGCTTCGTGAGGTGTATCAGCCTCGCTTCCTGATTAACCCCCTCTCTGTCCGCATTCTACCTTTTCCATTATTCAAACACTTATTTTGATATATATTATTGTACCATTTGCTTATCTAGATGCTAGATCCCAGAAAACACCTTTTCCAATCTATTTTTTCCCCTCCAACAGCTACTGTCCTCTAGAGTAGCATTTCTTAGCTGATAACTGCAAATTATTTCAGGGCCAGTATGGGCCAGTTTGTGAGTTAATGAAGTAATAAAGACTAAGTCATATTCTGTGATAATTACATGAAATTAGGTATAGCACTTCATTTCTAATAATGCCATTGAAATAAATCCATGGCATTCTGAAATATAAAGCTTATGCTGAAAGTAAAAGCATATTTCACATTTTACAAGTAAGTAAAAATTTGAATTTTGAAAGATTATATATATGTATGTTGGTTCCTGAAAAATATATCAATTTAAAAGTTTTGATGACATTTTATGTCTTATGTATGAAAATGATTTTCTATTAAGTGATAGAATATGGATTATGTATGTAGCTTAAACCTGAATATGACTAATTATTTTAATATGACTATAGTCTATCATAAAATTTTGCTTAGTGATAGAATAATTGAAAAGATTCTCTAAATTTTATTTCCATTTATTTACTTATTTGTCGAGCGTGTGTATGTGCATGTGCATACATGTGAGCATGTACATCCTACAGCGTGCACGTGGCCTAGAGAGCAACTTACTGGAATCAATTCTTTCTTCCCACCGGTAGGGTCCCAGGGACCAAACGTAGGTCATTAGGATTGGCAGCAATTGCTTCTACCCACTGAGCCATCTCACTAGCTCTTGAAATGATTCCCAAGAGAGACATATTACATATTACTGGTAAAACAGTTTGCAAGTTAACACACAATTATGTGGAACGATTCTTTGTATCCTCAGAGCTTCTCTGAATTATTCTAACCAAGCCGGACTTAGGGACTTGTGAAGCCTTCAGAGCAGGCATTTGATATTGCTACTACAGTTAATTGTTTACCTTTTATTATGTAATTTCCTCCAGTGTTTCTTTAGACTTAGAAGATAGGGTTAGAGACCAGGAGTCTCTTGGCATACATAATGGGGGCCTTACATATATATGTGTGTGTGTACATATGTGTAGAACCCACAAGGTATTTATAAAGTTCAGAGCGTTCATGTATGTATTTGTATATGTATATGTGTGTATACATATATATGTACATATAAATGTATATATGTGTGTATATATATGGTAAATGTATTTTTTGTATAGCATGTGTTCATGCATGTATATGTGTGTCCTATAAGTGAATGTGTATCTGACATACATGTGAGCATATGTGTGCATGCATGTATATGTTCATATGTGTGTATATATACACTCAGTGTTCATGTGTACCTTATGTGTATATGTGTATGCTGTGTGCATGTGTGTATTGTGTATGCGTGTATGATGTGTATGTGTTATACCAGCACACTCACATCTTGTTCTGTCATCTTTCACATTGGTGCTATGTAGTTGGACTTCTGTACCTGCCAGAGACTCTACTGCACACTGATGCAGTAAGTTTCCAGGGTAACTTTTCCTACTCCAAGATTAAGATAGTTTTAGAGTAATCCTGAGTCTGCTGTTGCTGTCAAATCCCAAGTTGAAGTCTGGAGAACTCTACGTCTCGTATTTCCCCACTTTTTGCTGGTCTTCAGCTTGCCTTTCCTCAGGAAAGCCACACAGAAAGCCACATACTCTTCAGTTACTTTTTTACAAAGATAACGACCAACCCTATCAGATCAGAACTCCACGGTCATTTGTCTTTATTACTCTCATAGAGGTGTAGTCACACTCAGGTCTAAGGTTTCATCCTATGAATTTCTGGGAGGCAGAAACATTCAATCAGTAACAGTGATTCAGGATTTGGAACATTTGCAGAATCTCGGAGGCACAGTATGACTGTCCGGAGGCTTGATTATCCAGCTTGCTTTGTATGGAACCCCCAGCCATATGTTCAAGTACAGTGCTGTAGCTCCATTGAATGCACCATGAATGTGTGTATTCCTGTGTTATTCCTAATGCACCAACCAATGCAATACTCAGCTTAAGAAGGTTTGTATTCAAGTATAATATGTATATTTAAATAATATGAATTGATTTGTATTTTATTTAAAGCCTTTGGTAAAAAAAAAAAAAGTAGCTGTGGTGACTGCCTACAACCCTGAAGGCATCAATATCCTCTAAGCTGTGCAATTACAGCCATGAAATGGCTGTTGCTTAATACGACGTTTTATTCTGTCAAGCTTTCGTTATCCATTCTTCCAAGTAATTGAACAAAGAAAAAAAGGTAATTTAAGTGATTTCAGCTTTACCAAGGTCTAGGTATAATTTACTCCAGAAACACTGAATACCCTATAAATATTTCAGTGCAGAAATAGAACCAGAAATGGATGTAAAATTACCCTGTGCATGAGTCTTTCCAAGTATCCTGTTCAGGTAAAAATCTGCAGGAAGGAGATGACATTTACCTGGGATATCTTATTTAATTCCTCAGCACGTGTGTTTTTTGTCTTCATCTCTCAGTTCATCGCTCTCCATTCTCAACTGTCACATGTCAAAAGCAGTTTCAGTTTTGCTTCAGTGTTTTGAACTTGATGGTACAATTCAAATGCAAAACACTCGGTATGCTGACATACAGACTTCTTTTTAGCATTGATTTGTTTTTACAGGCAATAAAAAGGAAGAGAATTTTGTGGAGCAATGATTTCTAAAAGCTGCAGCCAATGATTCCTAATGTCTTAGTCTTTTAGGTAACAAAAGACTATCATGTGCTCTCTCCTACATAATTAAGCAAATTCAAATTGATACTTGTTGTCTAGAGTTCTGAATCAAGTTCATGACATTAATATATAAATATATATCTGTATGTGTGTGTGTGTGTCTGTACTACATGTAATGAAGTCCAAAGTTTCATATGTACTTCCAAAGTTATTTAAGTTGGCACTAATCCTCTGCCCCATTGGCTGCCTCTTAGTCTGCAATTATGTGTGGCTATAGTGTTTAGATGTCAGACAGGAAGGGTATCATAGCGAGAGAACAGAGGAATATCACAGGGCAGCAGGGAAAAGAAATTCACTGAGACACAGATCACATAAGATGATTCAAGCCAGAGTAGTGTTTACTTTAAATGCCGTAGAATTTGAGAATATTTTAAGACAAAGATGGATTCTGCTCACACGTTTTAGGCTATTGCCATGTTCTCAAGCCCGTAACAGTTGTGGTAAACACAGGAGCAAAATTATGGTGTATTATTTGAGAGTCATCAATGTGAATTTTCTTTGTAAGGAAACCTCTTCTTTGCAAGCAACTCTGAAACACAGTGCATGCTATCTTAAGTTTTTTTATGTTTGGGAACTTTTATTTATTTATTTATTTATTTATTTATTTATCTATTTATTTATTTTGGTTTTTGAGACAGGGTTTCTCTGTGTAGCCCTGGCTGTCCTGGAACTCACTCTATAGACCAGGCTGGCCTCAAACTCAGAAATCTGTCTGCCTCTGCCTCCCAAGTGCTGGGATTAAAGGTGTGTGCCACCACCACCTGGCCTACTTTTAATTTTCCAAGTATTCATAAATGTATGATATTCGAACATACCAGTAAGTATTATCTACTGCATTTATCAGCTCATTAAGGGAAGGCAGTCCCATGCTTGTATCCATTATTTGTTTTAGCATAGGACTGACATAGCTCTGTTTTCTGTAGCTATTGCAAGAAAATTAATGTTAGGCTTTCAATAATGAAATGAATATTGACATTTATTAGGATTTTCTGTTGTGCCTAATGCTAAAAACATTTTACATGGGTTACTAATCACTTGTTAAAGTGAGCTGTGATTGAGTAGATAGACTGCGGTGCCCCATTTTGGCAATAAAGAAGTAGAAGCAGATGAAGAAACTTGAGCACCTTCATTCCATAGCAAGTGATAAACATGGGTTTGGAGGTCCTAGGCTTTGATTCACAGACACCTCCCTTTAATCCTTTGAGACACCTGGAGCCTGACTCCAAAGTGTAGTTGCTTTTATTTAAAAAACAAAAAAAATCCGGGCTACAGAGATGACTCAGTGGATAAAGTGCTGGGCATGCAATGGTTAATATGAGAAGTCAGATCTTCAGAAATACATAAACCAGGCAGGGATGGTAGCCTTCCTGTAACCCCAGAGCTTAGGAGATGCATCCAGGGTCCCTTGGCTGGTTAGGCAGACTAGACAATTAAGTGAGCTCCAGGTTCATCAAGACCTTGCCTCAGGAAATAAAGTAGAGAATAATTGAGGAAGAACAGGCGGTCAACCTCTGGGAACACCCATGCACACTTTTGCAAGCACACCCAAAGATGCGTGTAGTCACATATACAAATGCACCTGTATGTGTGCATACAACACCACACATGCACATTCAGATGTTGTCAATGATTTGATTCGATTCTATTCCACATGCATACACATATGATTTTATTATACATACACACAAATATATATGTATATATGTGTATATGGCTATGTGTGTATTGTGCATATGTGTGTATGTGTGTATGTGTATATGTATATATGTGTATATATGTATACACACACACATACATACACACACACATACATACCACCCTTGGAAGTAGTTTAATGCAAGATGGGTGCCTGACACATATTATATTATATATAATAATGATATCACTAATTTTAAAGTCTGTCTTGAAGTAAGCATGTTCAGATAACTTCATAAGTTAATGACTTCATTATTAGTATGGTAGATGGGTGGGAGATAGACACTTCATAGCTCATATAGATTTGGTGGATGCTCAAGCTTTGGGCATTGCCTGAATGCCATTCTTGATGGAGGTGGAGGTGGTGACTTGCACTGGAGATCTGGGCTAAAGAATCAGAGTTTACATCTCAGATACAACTTCTTACTCTTTTAGAAAAACAATGCTACAAAGATATAAAATGTGGTTTGGGTAGTGAGAGATCTAGAACTCTGTAAAACAGTCACCTTTTCCTCTTAGAATTGTTTCCAGGGAATGGGCAATTATGGGCAAAGCCTGGTTGCTAACAAAATGTATATATAATGTAAAGAATGATTTTAGGTGATTGTAGTCTGTATTCTTGTGTGGGAAAATGAATAAAAAAGAGTTGCTTATGTGAACCACAGGAAGTGGAAGTATAGAGGGATGAGTTCTTTCAGGGCTGTGGATGGGAAAAGACGTCCCAAATGAACACATGAAGTGACACCGCTGCCTGCTTTAGGACAATTCCTCATTCAGAGAATCATCCTATAATGTTCTAGTCTTATAATCTGAACTAGGACCGTTAGGCAATGTCCCTGCTGCCACCCATTTACTTTCTGTGGTTATCTAGTATTCGTGTCTGTGTTGTTCATTACCATTCCCACATGAAATATAGCCTATCTGTGTAATGCATTGTGTTCAGTTTGCTACCCAGTGCGTGCTCATTGAAGGTGACTTGCTAGCTACTAGAAATAGAATAACAACATTCACTAAGAATTACTGAAACAGCTTGTCACTAATGAGTAGTCAAGAGAGTGACTCACGTCTGAAGTTGTTCTCTGCTGGAGTTGGCACTGAAGGTCCCTTTGGAATGCCCAACCCCCTCCTTCTAAGAAGAGAAATGATGCGTCAGGAACAGAGTTCTCTTAGGAGTTAGTAAATTCATTATTACTGCTCACTTTTGATTTTGGTTTTTGGCTTTTGCTTGAGTTTGTTATTTTTTTTTTTTTTAGTTTTGTTCTGTTTCTTTGGATGAGTCTACAGTGGCTTCAAGCTTGATCTGTAGCCAAGACTCACCTTGCATTCCTGTTCCTTCTGCATCTCTATACCAAATGCTGTGGTTAGCAAGTGTGTGCCACCATTCCTGGCTTATTGCTCCCAATTGAAGCCCAACTATGATATTAGATATGTTAGCTTATTACTGAAATTAATATTAATTTATTGTCTTCCTGAATACCATATTGCAAAAAAAAAACAGTTATAATTTTCCATTTTCAACTTCTCATAAATTACCTTGTACAATAGGGTAGTTGTTCAGTACTTTTCAATATTGTATGAAACAGAGGAGAGATTTTGAAAAACTTCTCAGAGGCATTTCTGAACCATCTGAAATAATAATTGCCTAAAATGTAAAACCCACTCTTCCCTGTTTACCTACTCAAGTAATATGTAGCCTTTTTTTGAAAAACTGCCCCCCCCCTTCCCTGAGAATATAGGGGATGCTGGTTCTGGATAATGGAGGGAGTTGTGTCTCTATATAAGAGAGGGCATTAGGGCTGATTTCTACAGAAGACCATTTACTGAGGTAAGCACTTCCACAACATGAAAATAGCTTGGGAAGTTAATCTGATGACAATTTTCCCTTTAGTCAGATCATTCAAAGTTCCTCTGCTTCAGGATAAGCTAAGCTGTGAGTGAATTTTCACTTGGAATTATAGTGATTTGCTTCTTGTGTTGACATATCATATAGCCTTTGGCTCTTGTGTTTACAAACAAGTAATCTTGGCTTGTAAAATGTATATGCTCTGTCTCTACTAACAAAGCTGGGGAATGTTCCGATTTTCTCTCCACCTCAAAGAGACTGATCATTTTGGAGTGGGAGGCCATTCTACAAAAGCTCAGTAGTAGAGACAGGGAAGAATTGTTCAAGGAAGAAAAGACATATGTCTTGTTTAAGTTCTGGTGGGAGAGATGTGCCCTTCTCATGTCTTGATTCCATGGACAAGCCACACTGACCTGCAGCTCATTGGATTGGCTTCCAGAAGTACATGCTTCTGAACAGGTTGGCAGATGATAAGATAAAAGAGATGTAGCACTGAGAATTTATATGTGTAACTGAAATTCTTGGGTTTGGTTTTTGTGGGCTCTTCTTTGGGTTAAAGATCTTACCCAAGGGAGGTCCAGAACAGATGCGGATGGTGCCGTGTTTCTCCCATGGGCTGATTGGAGAGTCAGATGAACCCAGCCAGGGTCATGGAATCTACAAAATGGGAAGAGCATTTTTTCTGACCATCCTTAGCTCATTATTTTTTTCAAGAACAAAAGATAAGATACACAGTGCCCTGTAAGGATAAGATGCATGAGGCAGAGGACAGAACATGGACAGAACATGCAAAGTGAGGGAATCCAAAGGCTTCTACCACACACATGTTTCTTTTTCTCAGATCACATGTGTTTGTGATTTTTGTGTATTCATGTTTTAAAATATTAGACTGTAATTCTATTTTACTTATATCTCATTCTTATTGGTACATAAACAAACCAAAGACCAATTACATGTATTAGATATAATTATATTAAAATGTTGTGTATTTGTAATATGACATGGAGAGCTTGAAAATGAATGGAAATTTGTCACCTAGTAACAACTGAAGCAAAATTATTTATCAGGTTTTCCCAATAGCAAAAATCATTTGAGTCATCTTATGAGTGGAGTTTTAGTTATCAATGTGGCATGGGATAGGTGTGTGTGTGTGTGTGTGTGTGTGTGTGTGTGTGTGTAATTTGACTAAATATGGCTAACTTCAGTTTCATTTGATGCTATCAAATCTCACTTTTAACTAATTTATCATATACTGTTTAGTTCCTCAAATATAGAATAGTTACATATAGTCAATGTAAATTAAAATTTGAAAACAAATTTTGAAGCATATTCTAAAGATCCTGAGTTTGTGAAGACATCCATATTTAGTTATTACTTTCAGATAGTTTTTCATGGGTTTTGAGAATTGAGACCAAACAAATGACTTCTGACTGCTTTAAACTATAACTAAGCAAGCGCTTAGGCTTCTTATGCTACTGTGGGCAACTAGAACAAATGGCTTAGTGACATTTAAACTCAGTTCTCAGGTTAACATCTACAGAGGGAATCCAAGGAGCCATGAGATGGATAGCTCTGCTCTTCCCTGAATACTATGCAGCCAGGTCCTTGTATCGTGTTCCTTTCCCATCCCTTTTAAAGCCAATAGTCTGAGAGCAGGTACAGCTGAAAATGGGAATCCCTCTAAAGGCATGTTCTGGAAGCATATATCCATCTCCCTATGCCCCATTAGACTGATACACATTTGTATTGATCTAAAAGTGAATCTGAGGATATATTTTCATGCACCCATGAGGGAGATAGGCGTGTTTCCAGATAAAAATGATGGAAGGAAGAGGGGAGAGTCACAAGGAAGGACCCTAAAATGGGAATAGCGCCAGCCATTCTTTCATCTTATGTTTCATTCAAATTTACTTTTCAGGTTTGATTTATATTAGACATGTATCAACCTTTAACATTTAAAAAGTCTCCATTACCAAGACATGCACTTCCACCTCTTTCAGGTCTATCTGACTCTACTTGGCTTGTGAGAGTCCTTTCTATCTCCACCTTCTAAGCCCAATTCAAATGTGATGTTTTCTGCCACCAGCCTTCATTTATCATTTTATCTTCACTATTTCATGCTAATGTGATGTGTGTGTTCCTTTACTGTGGTGTCTAATAAGCTCTTAAATTTCCCATGTTATAATAGGACTGCCATTTCACTCATACAGGAATTTACGTCTCATTGATTTTTCTTTCTCCTGTGGTTCCCTTCATATAATAGGCTGATGAAATTTTCTGATTGACTGAATGAAAATGTGAATTCTAGCTCTATTTCTGCTTCAAACATAATGTGTTATCCTAGATAAGTCACTCAGTATTTTTCTCTTGTCTTTTCAGTAAAATAGGCTAAATTCAACTTTATTTGCATCATAAGGCTGTTACAAAGATAAAGTAATTTGGAAAACCTTGGAAAATGTGCCGCCAAGTTTAAGATATTTAGTACAGAAAATTTCACTGTTGGCTGCTTTGTTTCTAACTTGGAAACAGTTAATCATGATGGAATGGGGCCCAACTTGTATTCTGAAATAGTATGCAGTAGCATTTTGGCAGCAAATGCCTCAAATTTCAAAAAGAAAAATATAATAGTTTATGCCTCTTATTTTATATAAAATTTTGTTAGAATTGAAAAGGGGATGCTATTTAGTTTGTATTCTTAATTAAGATTTCACCACAACATTTGAAACAATTGTTTCTTCATGGGACAGAAGCCAAGTGCTTTGGATTCTAGGAGAAGGGATTTCCTTGATGAGCACCTTAATGGCAAGTACATCTTTCATTGAACCATTTTAGAGTCGTCAAGTTTCGTTAGAGATTTGATCAAAAAGCTTTATGCACAGAAAATGAATTTAAGAGGATAGGTTTCAAGAGACAACAAGAATGCCATCTTAGGAAGTCTACCTCTATATATGTAAGGAATCTTGGTAAATCTATCCAGTTACTTGTGTTCTGTCATTGTGTCTCACATGCTAATATTTATTGAATGTTCACAGCATGTTAAGAGTTTTCCTTGATATTGAAGTAGATTTACTGCCTAGTAAACTGCACATAGCATAGAATTTGTTTCAGTTATATGTAGTGTCTTTTAAAGTTCTTGTTAGTTGCATAGATCTAATGCTTTGGCTGGCTGTTGTAGCCATTAACCACATAATTCCTGTTTGCCATTTAAGTAAGGTACAGGTCGTCACCTCCCCTGGGATATCTTTTCCATAGGACCTTGGCAGAAATTAATTTCCTTCTTTTCTGTCCAATGAGAAGTCTTCAAAGTGTTGTTTTTTATTTGCATGTCTTTCTAAACCTAGCTGAGTTTAGAAACCTAGCTGAATTTCTAGAAAGCCGTTGACACACCCTTTCATGATTGTAGTTCTTTTTGCTATTCCCAGATCTTGGGCTTATTATAGCAGACACTTACTTGATGAAATATCTATTACTTGTAGACACCTGTAACAAGTATCTGCCTACGGGATAGTTAGAACCTTGGGTTCAGTGATCGATCAGACATAGGATACACAATGTGAGTGACATATTGCTAAGTTCCCACTTTATTGTAAATTTGAACTATGCCACTAATAGATTATGTCTTTATTTTTATATCTCTATGAATGTAAAATAATATTTTCTGATTTTTTTCCATAATTCTTCACACGTATCTTAATGAAAGACATACCACTTTCTGTGAGATATGATGTTTCCGAAGACCATGTTAGACAAATATAATGAGTATTATGTTTGGTAGAAATCTCAGGTCCAGATCTGTCTAAAAGATCTCTGGATATTAAACATATACAGAATATTGAGCTATGGGTGAATGCATGTATGAGGTAGGCAGCAGAGGTAATATAGTAGATGGTCATTTTAAAGCTCGTTCATCTTAATTGTAAACTGAATATTACTCATAAGAATGAGATGAGCCTGGCTAGTAGAGAAGGCACAGTGGAGACAGAGACACAGGATTCTATTAGCTTTAAATGGAATTGTTTATAACAGACAGTTTGTATATCACAGTTTATTTTTTAAAAAAATAATGTAGGGTGAATACATAGATGTTGAAGCTGAGTTGATCCAAATCATTTAAGTTTATTTTGAGCATATCCTAGGAGCATAGAACTTGGAAAAAATTTGAGGTGGGATTGAAAATTATAGGTAGTCGTTAGTATTGCATGATTTTAGGCTAAGGGACATACCGTTTAGGAGAGAGTCTTCTGTCTTTCAACAAAGTACCCAAGAAAATGTGACTAGATAACTCTTTGGCCAATCCTTGAGAAATCATGTAAGACTTCAGTAAGGAGAAAGAAAAAGTTTATGTTAGTTTTAGTTCTTTTTACTTTTTTAAGATGGAATAGCTCTTGGGGTAGCCTGCAGTCACTTAAGCTTCTGAAGTCGTTGCTCAGTCTAAGATTCCGAGCCCTGTGCCCATGATAAGTCTAAAGCTCTTCACAGTGGACAGTCTAGGTGTGCCGTTGACACAGAGGTTGCTAGGATTATGAAAGAGTTGCTCACAAGGTGAAATTCAGGGCAGGTTGAGAGATGCTTAGTAAAAAAAAAAAAAATGGAGCTTCAAGAATTAATCTGCCCTAGCTATTTCCTGGGAAAGCTAAGACTTCTTAAATATATGTAAGCATAGTTTGATCCTGTTTAACAAATTTAGAAGATCAGGCTTGGAAACCTACATTGTGTTTTCTCTCTTCCCTTCAGGACAAAGTATGTTCCATTTGGGATCACCTCAAGAACCTTCCCAGGCAGCACCAGGTCTTCCTGGGCTTACTGCTTCCCTTCTCCTGGAAAGAACCTTTCCTTGAATGTTCCTATCTCCACCCTGCAAAGGCGGCACATAGAGATGGGTTTAGCGGCTATAAATAAATATGACAAAGTAGAAGAGTGGTTTGTGGGAGTTTTACTATATATACACATATATAATATTTTCCAGTCTGGTTTCAGACCCCGGCATGGCTTGGCGACAGCGTTGGTGTGTATGAAGGCTCTTCCTGGAATGAAGGATTTGGGACACCTTGCCATGATGATTGTATTAGAGCCTCAGCTGCTTTCGTGGTGGTCATGAGGTGATGCTGAACCGAATGCTTGAACTAGCAGGAGTGGCTGGGATTGCATTGGAGTGGTTCCGTTCATTCCTTCCGGGTAGGTACCAGGTAGCGTTGTGGGTGAAATGGACATTGAGGGACTTCCTGTATGGAACCCCACGGCAGTCCCTCACTTCCCCTGTTTATATTTAGTGGACATGAGAGAGTCACAGGATGCCCAAAGACCAGGCGGTGCAAGCTGAGTGATTGGGTCAAAAGGCGATGAGAGAGATTCCTCAACATAAGTCACTCATATCTGTCATTTCTGCTTCTCCAGTGTGACAATGTGGACTAGCATGGAAACTCAGGAAGCGGGATGTGTTGGGAAGTGAAAATATGAAAGGCTGTAAAGTGCTTTTTAATATCTCTGCTTGAATTACGTCTTTGTCAACTGTGTGGCCATATGTTATACACGAATTTATCTAAGCATGATAATCCTACTTTAATATTAGATACAAATGTTTATTTATTTTTCTCCCTGGAATATCTCCATGTCTTCTTCCCTGTGAATAGTGACTGCGTTGCCATGGTCTTCTTTGTATAAGCTGTAGTCTGCTCATTCCCCATTTGTTTAGGATGCTTCATAGGATAGTAGCCTGATTACATTAATAATTACCTTTGAGGCTAAGGTAATTGTTTTGTTTTGTCTTCACCAAAAGCACATAATTATTCTGGCTGCTATACTAAGAATGAAATTGGGTTGTACCTTTAAGGTACATTGTAGCATATGTCCTGCCTTTAATATTTCTTGTGCTGCTCAAGCACTGTAAGTTTTTATTTTTTACAAAGTATGTGCTAGAATTCCTTCCACATCAGATATGTTCCTCAGAAATTCAGTGCTTCTCCTTCGTTGTTATTTATGCACATAATATTATTTTAGTTATTTTCACTCAGAGTATGACGTGTGTCGAGTGTTGAACATCTGGGAAGTTCAGGTAGAGACCTGAAAGGAAACACAGATGTGTGTGTCTGTAAATATCATTAGAGCCGCTGGTTGAATGTCATCCTGGCAAAAGGGCAGGAAACTCACATTTGTGCAGTGCATGATCAGTGTTAGGAGGAGGGCCAAGCGCTTTCTATTTTTTCGTTCATTAAATCCTCACAGAAGCATGGAGGAGGAGGGTGCTGGCTCTTCATTTTATAGATGAGGAAGTTGAAGCTAAGCGAAGTCATGTATGTGGTCCAGCTTCTCACTGTTTCACTAGGAAGAGATGGTATGTGAGCCTTGGCTTGTTTTTTCCATCACAATAGGCTACAAGGATGTTGGATTTCAAGTCCAGATTCCCGGGGGGCGGGGGGGGGGGGGGAAGAAGAAAAACAGGCCTATTAGGAGGCAAGAACAAACCAAGGAGGAAGTGGGAGACACAGGAAAGTACTAGCTAACTGTTTTTGGTTTTTTTTTTTTTTTAAAAACTTCCAGAGCTTGCTGAAAACTCCCCTTTGACAAGCCTTGACAAAAGGAACCATTTTAGGGTCAGCAAATGTTTCCCTTTTGGGAGGAACAGGTTTAGAATTTGTATTTTAAGGCTTTGCTTTGACACTTGTTCACTGTGTGTGTATTGAAAATGAAGTAATGATACCTTATATTGTATCCTAGGAAACTAATAATCAATGTGTAAAGTCGTTATTCAAGCAAATGCAGTGCCTGAAGGCAAACACCAGGTGTCTACAGTTTATAACAGAAGTTTTTTTTAAACAATATCTGCACATGTTCCCCACGCAGAGCCATGTGGAACCAAGTGTAGAGATTTTGGGTAGCATGGTCTTTTCATTTCCACGAAGTTTGGAGCCCTCCAGGTGGTTTCTGTTTTGATGTGGCTGGATCACCACAAACTGGATTCACCAGCCTCCTCACCTGATAACACCAGAGCTGATACAATACACCCCTGAGCTCATAAGCTGTCATTTGGCACTAGGAAAGTACACAGAGGGTATTTAAGTTAGCCCCTCACAATATGCTGATGCTGCTTGTACTGCTGCCACCTGAGGGTACAATTGATTCACCCAGAAAGCTCTTTAACCTGAGATCTGCCCAGCATCCACAGTATCTTGGCAACCTATGAAGTGCTGTTTAGAGATGGACACAGCACCTCGAGACATCCTGACTTAGCCTTAGTGAAATATTGATTTCGAGGAAGTGGGTGGCAAATGCATGAAGGAACTGTTTCCTGAAAGCTGAAATCATTGGCAGCATGAAGCCTCGGGAATATTAATTCACGTTCAGTACAGTGGATCTTTCTGTACTTAATGTCTGACAGATAGCCAGAAGCCATGACATCCCAAGTTCTAGTGGTTAGGACGATTACAAGACCAAGGCAGATAAGAACCTTCTCCTACATTTACATAAGGAGGTAGTATTCTAGAACATTTACAGCTATTAAATCAGTTGCCAATGGTCACTGAAGTGGAAGCACAGGTTTGCAGTGGTTTTTCTTGCACTGTCATCTCAGCCTGTCATTCTCTTGCTTTCTACCCATTTTCTCCCTCAGCCTGGCTAGAGAGAGTTATCCTCTTGGGAAATTCTTTGCCAACCTGGTTGGAATGGTATTGCTGGAAAATTCAGCATTCAGAAGTTTGTTTTATTTAAAACTGCATTTCTCTTCATGGAATAATCAAAATACATATTCTCCTAAGGAAGATGTTATTGTAAAGCAGAAGTTCATATATATGAACACTCACACATATATGTATACACACACACACAATTATACCCACACAATTACACACACATACACACATATGCTCGCACACCTGCACATGTACACACACACATTACTATACATATACAATTATGCACACATATATACACAGGCACACATGATACAATTACTATTTATTCTCTTTAATTATTTGCACCGGTCTTCTCCATACTCCTCTTTGTCTTACTGGGCACACATTCTCCCCCTCTGAATTAAGACTATTCCTTTTGGCTTGTGCCATGCCTAAACATTTCCAAAATCCCTACAGGCCACTTCTGTCTCTTCTGTATCCCTTTTCCACGATGATGGACTTAAAGCAAGAATCGTGTGAACTATACCTTATTTAGATCTGAACTTAGTTGCTGTGTTCATGTGTTATATATTAAGTTTGGGGAAGGGAAAGAACACTTGAATTCACATGTCTTTTTATTAATACTTCCATTTCAGAAGGTAGCTTTCACAAGAAGCCTTACCCTGAAATTAGGAGTTTTGTAAAATAGTTTATTATATAATTCGATTCAAATTTTAGATGTATTTTATACCAGCATAATGCTATGACACTTAAATTTTATCAAGCATTTTATTAAGGTATATTTATTAAATATGCACATATGTCTAATAAACATTAGATCAGTAAACAAAGTATCTTGAAAATAATTGGTCATAAAAAGAAAAAACTAACTTAAATCATCGTTATGAACACCAGTCTTAAACAGCAATGGCTGTTCTAATTATTTTTAGCTGTTTCCTTTATCAAACATTTAAAGGTAAAAATTTTCTCATAGCCAGCAAAATTCTGAGCTGAGTTCTCCTGACATTCTGCTGATGAAGGAATTTTAGATGAGGACAGCCAGAGAGAGAATTCTAGGAGGGAACAGATGGGAAGAAATGGACAGGGGAGTGCCTCTCTTCCTTTCGGAGCTTGGGAGCCATTGCAAATGATACATTCTTGTTGAATTATAGTGTGTTTGATGTTGGCAGAGATACAGATATGGTAGAAAATTGAGACACTAGGCAGTCATACTATTGGTGAAGAATTTTAAGAATTGTGAGATACTGTCCTTGATAAGGGAATAAGCTTTAATGGCTGTGAAGTACAAACAGAAGAACAAGCATCCCGAGGTTTCTCATGCATTAGTGTATGAAAAATTGCAACAAATGGAAATTTACTCACTAGGAAGACACATTGGTGATATGTTAATTGTGTTGGCAGAAATTATTAAGATAATAAGGAAGAACAAAATGACAATGGAACTTCATGGCCCAGTCACATGCACAAAGATGTGCTAATGTGTGAAACAAGGGAGTGCACAGGTATGTGGATCACCATTTGGACTTACTACTACTAATAAACATGAGATAAAGCCATCCTTGGCTGTTTTTTTGTTTGTTTATGTGCTTAGTTGGCTAATCCATTAATTAATTAATTAATTAATTAATTATTCTATCCATGCACTTTTATCTCCAAATGATACTTCTAGCCAATCATTTGTTACTGGTATAGACAGAACAAAACAATTCTTTTTAAAACTTCTTGGAACTTTATGCAAAAGGATCTTTACATAATTCATATCCTTATGAGTTTATTATTTCATAGCTAGAAATATATTTTAAGAACATCAATTAGTTATAAGAAAAAGATGAGGATTGAGAGATTCCAATCATCACTTATTTCGATGCTGGATTCATTTGGATGTTTCCAAGTGTCATCAGTGGGACACTTAACTGTGTGCAAAGGTCATTTAGAAAGAACAGAGAGATCACTGATTCTTGGGCCTCACTGGTATTCTGTTGCTGCCATTGTTTAGTAGATATAGAATGCTGAAGTTGGCATTTCAAAGTTCCCCTAAAAGTCTAATTATAGAAAGGTTGAAGACTATTGAATGAGACACAAGCAGGTAGCATATTCAGCCAATCAACATTTTGACATTTAATTTATGATGCATTTATAGTGGTATTAAAAAGAGTGCGTTTTAAAAGTGAAATACTCTTGGGTACTACTTAGGTAAAGTATAACTTTAAAATGGGAGAAAGCAAAATAGGATAGAAGAAAGTTTGCAAAAATGCAAAGTTTAAAATATTGGAGGCATTGTGGTATGGCGTGATTTTTCCTCTTTTATTCACTGGCGAATGTTTAGCTACATGCTTGTATTATTTTTAGAAGCAAAATTATATTAATATCTTACTGGCAAGATCTTCTTCATTACTTCCTTTGCATAGGTTATTTGTACTGGCAAATTGAGACTTATTCTGGCTTCTAAAGTGATCATGTACTTTATTAGGTATATTTAATAAAATGTAATGAAATCTTCATATCATTTTCCACTTTCTTTGATGTCAGGAATATTTTAAATTTGTTTTTTGAAGTTTGGAATATAATTAATGTGAGTAAATGATTTTTCTCCTGTTTCCTCTGTCTTAGATGCCTCAGGTGTCCTCATCTTAAATGTCTTCTCTATGTCAATGTCCAAGTATTAATCTCTAATCTCAATATCAACTCTGATGTGTATATATGAATTTTGTTTGCCTCTCCTTAAAGTTCAGAAGCTAATTCCCCATTGCTTCAAAACTCCCTCTTCTGTGTTATCTACCTTAATTAATAATACTGCAGTTTACCTGCAGTACTGGAAACAATCTTAAATCTCACTCCCACCATTTATCTTGTCAGTGCCTTTTGCATTTATGTTTTGCTGAAGATAGAACCCAGGGCCTCACCCTTGCTAGGTATGTACCATAGCGTGGAGCTAAATGGCCTCTCTATCCACATGTTCTTTGAGATGTCCTCCGCATCTTTGCCCTAACACATCTCTCACATGATTGTGGTGGTGAAATTCTTTGCCATTGCATTTACATTCAAATAGTATGGGTACCTCATTGATCTATCTTCTTCCAGGTTTATTTAAGTTGAAATCTGTCCTCATGCTGAAATCCTCTTGGGTACTCTGTCATCTTCCACATTAAGAGGAGGCTGAATCCATGATTTTTAAAAAGATTATGTCATGTTAGTTGGGTGTGGTGGATTATATCTTTTTATCCCAGCATTTAGAAGGCAGAGGCAGTCAGATCTCTGAGTTCAAGACACTCTGATCTACAAAGTAAGCTGCAGGACAGCCAAGGACATACAGAAAAAAACTCCCTTGACAAAACAACATAAAACAAAACACAAAGATTACAGCGTATCTTCAGGAGCCCCTGGCAGTCGGCTAAGTATCCAGCACCACGTCGAAGTGCATCATGGGTATTCTATCCTGTCCATGTCCTATATGTTTTTCCATCTATTTGGAACAACCTCTCATTCTCACCCTGTATTAGGGTAGTGTAGGCTTACAGATTGATATTAGCCATCATTGACTAGTTACTTTTGTTAGAAGGTAGCTTCCAAAATTTTTAATGGACACTTTAAGTAAAAAAAAGTCAACTTTTGGAATTTGTTTCTGAAAGATAGCTATACGATAATCATCAGTGCATACAAGTCTCTTTTTCAGTGTGTGAATGATTAACATGGCATGCAAACTAAGTATTTTATATTATTTTACTGTTTAAGTGTTCTACAGTTAACACTTAAAGTGTTACACAGTATGTCTACATAATAAGATATTTTAAAAACCATTTAAGATTCTATTACTTATTAAACCCCCAAAATAGAATATTTCTATTGGAAAATCTCCCAGTTACAGCAAAAAGACAAGCCTGTTGTAAGGTAGTAACTAGAAGAGTTGCCCATTCCATAGTACTGACTGATTGTATCGGTTTCAGTAAAAAGATGTTGCGCTCGCTCCTCCTGGCTCACTTCTCCTGGCACGCCTTTAATCCCAGCACTTGGGAGGCAGAGGCAGGTGGATTTCTGAGCTGGAGGCCAGCCTGGTCTACAGAGTGAGTTCCAGGACAGCCAGGGTTACACAAAGAAACCCTGTCTCAAAAAACCAAAAACGAAAACAAAATAAAAACAAACAAACAATGTGTGGAATTTATGTTGGGGGGCAGGGAAGTTTGGAGAAGACTTTTAATTGTTTGTAATAAAGTACCTATATACTTCCCATGGCAATAATTACTTATTTCCTTGTATAAAATGACAATTAAAAATAAAATCAAGGGAGAATATCTGATATAATTTCAGGAAAAATTGAGAATAACTAGCAATAAAAATCAGACTTTTTTTCTAGTTTGAAGAAATTGAAAATAAGTAGATACTTCCATACAAAAGGAAAAACTGATTTGTAACTCACATGTGGACATGTCTTCATGCTTGCTTGCTTCTGATTCATTAAAGACATTTCAATAGAAACAGCTGACTTCTCTTTGAGTTCCTTTTCTCCTCAGAGGCAACCGATATAAAAGATTTGCTAAGTATTATTATACTGTAGACTCCATAATTTACTGTGATTACCTATATAAATATTTATCTACATTCATAGGTATATGTACTAAACATTTTGATATCTTTTGTCCAGTAGCTACTCTCAGTAAAAATAAGATTTTTCCCCCTAGGGCTTATACAAAAATATAGGATTGTTGATCTACAGATCATGTAGAATGACTCTTTTCACTCAATGATGCCAAATGTTTTTCCAAATTAGTTTGTATCAGCTTATATTCTCAGAAGAATATTTCACAATCTTCATGTCTGGATAGCCTCAGCCAATTTTTGGAATTGCCAAGCTTCCAAATTTGTTCTTCCCTGTAAATTGTGAAATGTTAGCTTATCAATGATTCCTGAATGTGCGAGGAGCATAGAGGATCGTTAATAGAGTCAGACTGCCAGCAGTAGCAATGTAGTGTCAGACTGGCCAGAAGCTAACACTGTCAGATCAGCTTAAGCTGTAATGCCTGTAGTGGGCAGGAAGATCATGATAGACAGGAGAAGCCATTAGTGCTTTTGGTAACAAAGAATACTGACAGGAGAGAAACATACAGTCAAGTAGCTAGTAGGAATATACTTTGAAAAGCTAGCAGTGTAACAATTACAGGTTGATTTAAAACCTTAGCTATAAATGTATTAGGAGATCCTTAAAGCTCTGGTTGGGGCAGTAAGATGACTCAGTGGGTAACGACACTTCCAACCAATCCTGATTACCTGAATTCAGTAACAGTCATCCTCTGACTTACACACGTGTTCAATGGCACACATTTACACACATTTACCTATGCAGAAGAAGTTAAAAGTAAATGAGGTAAAGTAATTTAAAAGACCCTACACCTGTGCTATTTTACGTGACAGATAAGGAAGTCATAGATTGGGTGAAGTTATATTGTCTCAGGCTTTCTATTATTCAATTCAGGTAAAGATGTAAGCAGACCAGTTTTGCTTTATTTAACTTAGCTATCCTGTGGTTCATCTTCAATATTTGATGCAGGGGATTCTGGGAACTTCATTGTCTACCTTTCTCTAATTCCAGGAATGGTTTCACTTAGCTCTGGCTAGTTTTATTCTCAGCAGGCTCTGAGGAGGTTAAGCACACAGGAGTTGTTTGTTTGTTTTTTGTGTTTTCACTGCTAATATTCCAACTGAAAGTTACTTATGTTGTCTCTATATTTCTATATAAATATTGCAAAAAGTATGCAAAACTCCTAATCGCTATGACCACAGAGATAGTTTCATCCAGCTATCATTCCAGGTGGGGAAACCAAGGCTGTTTTCATTGATTGCTATGCTAGAATCACATTAATAAGGGGGAGTGAGCCAACCTTCTAGATACCAAGTGGCCTAGGGTAGATATATTATGTTTGCATGCATAACAGCCCTTTCTTTCCAACTGGTTGCAAGTGTTGAGGCTGGGAAGGTAAGCTGTGGAAGACAAAGCGTGAGAAAGAAAGAMAACATCGAGACTGTCCCAGGGGAAGGGGGATCTTCTCGGAGCACAACATTATCATTATGCATGTGGCGGTTTGATTCTTTTGGAATTTGTATTTTGAGTGCAAAAAATTAAGCATTGTTGGTGAGAGTGATGATTCCCAACAAATGGCTTCCCATGGACCAAAGAATCATAGAAGCATGGAAACTTCCTGAGCATAGCGGAGCGGTTGGAGAGATGGAGCAGAAGAAGCTGAGACAGGCATCAAGGGCATCATAAGAGACTCAACTGTATTTTGTACTCAATCGGTATTTCCTCTGGTAGGGATAGGAAAGTCACCAATTAGCAAAATCAGTCCCTGACTGCTATGGGTGTAGAAGGAGAAAAATTGCTTGGCCAAATGTGTAGGAGAAATTGAAACAGGATATTGAGAGGCAATGGAATGTTTCTCTTGTGAGTGAGGGACAGAGTGATTAGAATGTGTGAAAGTAAAGAATGTGAATTTAAGATGAACTTTAGTAAGGTTTCCTACAGGGGAAAGGAACTGAATAATCCCTTGCTTTATTTAGGGGTGGTGGGAAGGAACCAACAGGAATCAGGAGAAAGGGGTTTTTCCTTGTCCAGTGTGTCTTCTGTAAAGGTAATTCTGAAATCATGCCATTCTTGGTTATGAATAGGTACATTTTTTCAGTGCTACCTAAAGTTCTTGGTTATATCTATATTTTGATTTCCAAAATCTGCACAGGGAGAAATCATTACATTGTGATATTTGTGATAAAATAGATGTTTTAGGGGGTGGCAAGGTGGCTCATTGGCTAGAGAGCATAGAACTGGCTAAGAGGTTAGGGTTGGAGAGATTGCTCAGTGCTTTGGGCTACAGAGATGACTGAGCGGTTCATAGCACTTGATGCCATTGCAGAGAATGGTTCCCAGCACACACATGGAGATGTACAACTATCCCAAACTTTACAGGTAATGGATCTGACATGGTCCTCTGGTCTCCACAGGCACTAGGTACACATGGTAGTGCATATGCATAGTTCTCATTTATATACATTTCAAATGTTATCCCTTTTCCTGGTTTCCCCTCCACAAATCCCCTATCCCATCCCCCTCCCCCTGCTTCTATGAGGGTGCTCCCCCCAACCCACTCCCACCTCACCACCTTGGCATTCCCCTATACTGGGGCATCACGTCTCCACAGGACCAAGGGCCTCTCCTCCCATTAATGCCAGATAAGGCCATCCTCTGCTACATATGCAGCTGGAGCCATGGGTCTCTCCATGTGTACTCATTGGTTGATAGTTTAGTCCCTGGGAGCTCTAGGTGCTCTGATTGGTTGATAAAGTTGTTCTTCTTATGGGGTTGTAATCCCCTTCAGCTCCTTCAGTCCTTTCCCTAACTCCTTCATTGGGGTCATACACATAAAATTTAAAAAAAAATGCATCTTTAAAAATAGATGTTTTACATGTTTTTGAAAATAATATTATCATTTTGGCAATGAAACTAAATGTTCTGAATATTCCTAAGTACTTTCCCTAGTGATTACAATCATGTAAATATAGATAGAATTGTCTCATGTTTTGTCATCCCAAAATAGGACACATCCCTCAGGGTCGTGTTTTGAATCTTCTTTTATTATATGGGTAGGAAACAAAGGTAAAATTTTTGTAATTTTGATATGCATTGTTCATTTATTTGGTTAATTTGGAAGAGGGAACATAAAAAGTTGCGTTCTCCAACACCATTTTGCAGCATTTTTTGGAGCATGGCTTAGTATATCACAGATGGCTGTGGGGCTGTGGCTGTGTTAGCCTTTTGTCACTGTCTGAAAGGATGTGAGCTATGGGTGGAGCACAGTGTGTGCATATACTTTACTATGACACCAGTCTATCATGCTCAGCTTAATGTCTGCCCACTGGTATATGGATTTAATATTTTATTTTTTGAAGACCAATTTTTGGAAATCTCTATTTGGGAACATGTCCTTTGTCCTGTCATGGATGAGCAATGGTACAACGTTTCCATGGGTTGACTGTAGGTGCATTTGGATTAAGGGCAGTCATCCCTTTGGAATACACTAAAGGCAGTATTTAAATTCCAAATGATTTTCCTCTGCTTTGAAACATGCCTTAAGGCTGCCTCTCTTGATTCCCCTGTCCTTTCATATGTACTCAGAAAATTCATCTCAGCTCAGCATACATTTCTATTATGTGCAGAGCACTGTCAGAGTGTAAATTTATTTGAGGATTAGCTTGACTTATATAGGGTTTGCGTAAATGTTTGTTCAATGAATAGAATTTTTTTTCTTTAATGATCTAGTGCTACAGAAGCATCTCAATTATGGGTCTGGATTCTCCACTCTGTTTTTCCAAAGCCTTTTCTTCCTTAATTTTCGTGACAAGTATTACCTAAGGAAGATAAGCAGCCATTACCTCCTACAGGCCACCTCGTTATAACATCTGAAATCAACCCTTAGGAAATGGTCGTCATAAGCAGTGTTAAGTTAAGACAGGCTCAGATAATTTAGCATCTACAGTATCTGGCTTTTGTTTGTTTGTTTCTTTTCTGCTTTTAGGATTCTAGGGAAGGGGCAATTCTGTGCTTGGAATGCCAGATGATTCAGAGAGCATGGGCCTGGGAACGAAGTCAGAATTTGGTGTGCAACTTGGCTGTTATTTGATAATCTTTCTTAGTGTTCAGACCTCAGTCACAGCTGTAAATCTGAGGATTGTGTTGACACTCTATGGTGACTATAAGGAATATGGAGAATAATTGCAAAGGCCTAGACATGCTGTAGATGCTCTGAATATATGAGGATCAAGATAATAGATATACATTGCTTTCTCATTTATTTTCTATATTATGTAGAACAAGCTATTCAGCAAGTTCCCTGTGTGTGTGTGTGTGTGTGTGTGTGTGTGTGTGTGTGTGTGTGTGTGACTTTAATTTTTACTATGAGGTTAAGAAAAAGAATAGAAATTAAATAAAACTTTACCTAGCCAAGTTTTTACATGATCTCTGAAATATCCAGACAGACCTTGAATACTTAAAATTTACCAACATAGACCTCAAATTTATCTATGCTTTAGCTCAATCTCAGAGTAGTCCTTATGATATAGTAACTTTTGCCATTCCCATTTTGTATTTGAAGGACCTAGATCATAATAGTCCGATTAAATATGATATATTTAGCAAATAGCCCAATCTCAGTTGTATCTCAACTGACTCTCTCTGGAGTCTTGTTATGTTTGACTACTTTTTATAGTAGTCCAGGTGGCATGGCAGTGTGTAGCAGTTGTATGAGGCATTTATCAGTGTCAATGTGCCCTTGTGGAAAATACCCCACAAAATGTCTGTAATTGGTAGGAACAACCTTGCCTTATTAAGTTAAACAAAGTCTTTGAAATTTATATAATAGATTATATCCTCTTTCATATTTAGAATGAATTTAGAAGATTTCTTGCTGTCCATATCAATAATAAAATAGTAAGTAAACTCTTGTCCTTCCATAGAAGATTTTGTTTTCCATGATGACATATCAGTGTAGTAAGTAGCTCTATGGGTTTCTGCAGCCCATGAGCCAGAGACTTGTAGGCTTTATATAGTGGAGAAAATTCTAACCTTCAGTACTAAGAATAACAAATACGCTAAGACATTTCTTCATATAAGCCAACAGGCAATCAGAGCTGTGTGTTAAAGTTTTAAGTCTGAAGTGTCTTCTTAAAATGTGTGCATTAAGTTGGAACACAATTAAATCATGCTATTTGTTAATTAACTCTTGCCTAGGTGGCTCTACTTGATAAAGGAGAATTAAGACTACGTTTGTAACTTTTCCTTAGAGATATAATGAATACTGAAAGTCATGGAAGAGCTGGAAATAAAACTCAGTAGTGGAATCCTTGCCTAACATGCACAGAGCTCTGGGCTTGATGTCTTGCACTGAAAAATTATGATGTAGATATGTTCCCATATAAATTTACAACATGTCTTCCTTTGAGCCATCTCACTTTGGTTCATATTTATTTTATACTTTTTAAATTCCAGTCTTGTTATTCCCCACCTCTCAGACTCCACTGGGTTCCCTGGAGACTTTCTTCCACAAATCATGTATATTCTGTTCTCAAAATCCAAACGTCAGGGTTATGGCAGTCCTGTGAAATGCACATTCTGTGGTGGGGTTATTCATCTGTCATTCTACACGCATTGATTAGTCACATAATGTATTCACAGGTATCTAGTTTTGAAAGTATTTCAGTTTTTACTGACAGTAATATTTCACAGCTGCGAGTTAGTATGTTCTTGATTTTCTAGGGTGTTTTCAATCATCTGTGTTACTGATGTATCACCAGCATGCTTCGTGTTAGTCAGTGTGCCTACAAGGCAACTCATTCACTGGCAATATGACCAATTCTTCTCCATTGGCAGGCTTATTCCTAGTAAGCATACAAATAGCCAAAATATCCAAAGATGCATTATTCATTCTTTAATATTTCAAGAATATGATTTGTAAAATTTGACATAGAGTTAACTGTACACTTCCTGAACATAAACAGTTCAGATTTCACCAAGTAAGCCAAAAGAACCACAATCTACTTTTATACTCTCATGTGTATTAACAGATATCGCATCATTTATTCTTAAAAATGTTCTTTATAAAATGAAGATATTTTTTCAAACCTTACTGTGGAAATATTTGAAAGAAGTTATTATTCATTCCTTTCAGAAAGGAGAGTGAACATATAATTATTTATATTAATAGCACTTAGCATAGTTTTTCTCTAATAAGAGTGCCACATAATTGCTTATTGAACTTCTTGAGTTTTTAGACTTACATTGCATAACATTGATTTTTCATAGTCATATATTTGAAAAATGAAATTTAAAAACATTTACCAGAAGCAGATTCTATCATTTTATCAAAAACCACTCTAATGTAATAAAATAGTTTAAGATTTGCATGACTTACATATTCTTCTGAAATACTATATTATGTGTATTTATGTGTGAAGGAGTGGACACCTGTGATTGAGATAGTCTTTGTCAGATCTGTGAATATTCTTTCAATCACATTTCCCAGCATCCTTCCTGGTTTTTAACATTACTTAAATAGACAAGCTGTCCATTCTCAGCACTCAGAATTCACTGTCAGTAAATTTTATGTGTTCCATCAGCAATTCGATGGTAGAAAGAAATGGTTTTTCTGTATTTCACATAGCACCGGCGCTCTGCAAAGTGTCTCTGGGGGTTCTTTGATGTCTAGACAGTTTAAATTATGCCTGCTCCCTCCCTCCAAATTCCACCCCCGTTCTGCTTCAGGGGTTGTGGGAAATGAAACTAACCAGAAGGGTTCCACAAGCCTTGAGTCCAGGGGAAAGCCAGCAAGCACAGCAGCTCTTCTCTGGCAGGTGTATCGCAAATGGCCCAGTTACAGGCCCTGTGAGGCAGCGGTTGGGGGCCAACACCCTGCCTATTTATTTCTTCTTATATTTTCCATATGGAAATAGATGCACATTGTCAGTAAAGTAGAAAACATCTTAGAAACATTAGCAAAGGTATCACAGCCACCCTATAGCCTAATGTTTCTACCTTTCTTCCCCCAGGCAGCCACATCCAAGACTCTAGTCCCATTCTCGAGCATTGTCTTACTTACTGACATGGTGAAATAAATCGTTCTTTGTATGATAAAACTAATTTTATTTTCTTCTTTGTCCTTTGTTTCCCTTTCACAAATGGATGTCACCGTTCTTCCAACGCATCCTGTTAGAAAGTAAGTAGCTCCTGATATTTCTGAGCTATTTTGTTAAAATGTTGATGTTGTAGGATTCTGCCCACAATATATGTTCTGTTTTGGAGCTCATATGTTCAATTCTGATGGTCAAGATTAATGTTTGTCTCAACTGTACAGAAACATCTGGGGATGCAGATGTGTTTTAACCTCCTTCATAGCCATAGTCGTGGGTGTGATACTCTATATTTTATGAATATAGAATAATAAAATTGTACAAGGAAGGCTTTCATTTATCTTTGTACAGCAGTTAAGTGAGATGACACTCATGTTTTTCGAGAAAAGAAGGCTGAATTATCTAGAATATGGAATAGAGATTAATAGCCATAAATAAAGATGTAGGCTGGAATACTTTAAAGGTGTATTTTTTTCATTGTATATATTACATTGGCTTTATTGCTTCCTTTTAAGAAACATTGGTATCTTTAGATAAAAACATTTTATTGTTTTTAATGAGATATATAAAAATAATGACATATAGATAATTTTATATAGAAATGCAATTAAGAACTTACAAAGTGCATAGGGATGACTAATCAGATTGACTTGAGTTGCAAAAACACTTTAATTCATCAAGACTGTGAATGTAATTTTAAATCAAAACATTTTATTTGTTTCTTTTGGCAAATATCTAGAGAAATTAAAACAGTTGTTGAATCCTTTAGAGTATTATCAACGTACAATTGTGAATTATAAATTTTAAAATTTTCCATGGTAAATCTTGAGCTTATTAAATTACTAAACAATATAACTTACTAATGTACTTGTACCCATTAAAGCTTATTGTCTGTATGAGATGAAACCCTTAGCTGACACTAATCATAGCATGAAACTGTTACTAAATGGCCAATTTATCATCTGCAATCATGTTTACCTTAGAAAACGTAAACTGGAGAGGTGTTATATTTGTTCTATGTTCTCAGTTGCCTTTAAATCTACATTCCTCTTAAATGTTCTAAATCTACACACTTGGAATTGTGTGCATTAGTAATGTCATATGAAGAGCAGGAAGGCTACTGTGGAGTTTGCTGTTAGCTGGACCATTCTATTAAGTTATAGCTTTAAAGATCTACAGTGTGTAATTTTTACGGATTGCATTCTATGTGACTTGTCATGTTAACGTTTTGTCTTGTCCCTCCAGAAAGTCTGCATTTCTGACAGTTTTACTAATTTAAAACTCTTGAAATCTGGCACACGCATTCCGAGCATCATTTTTTTCCCTGAGGTTTTTTCTGGATAGTGAATATAAAAATTACATATTTTGCAGTGCTCGGTGTAACATGTTGCATTATTTATCTGGAATTCATTTGTAGAGAGAGAGTTCTAGGGAGATGAATCTATTTTGTCTTTATAGCTGTGGCTGGCCCCACTTACATATGAGCAAGCATCTTTTATCAGGGAAAATAATGAAATGAGGCCAATGAGCTTGTAGGATCTTCTTGAGGAGAGAAATTACATAAGGCCATAGTACTGTTCCCACATGAGTCAACTGCTACAGTCACATTGTCCTCTGACCAAATTTATATTAGGACTCTTGTTTCCTGTCAAGCCCAATGGAATTATATTTATATGTTGGCACGGAAAAGCTGCTTCCTAAAATAATAAAGAAAGACTGACATTATTATAATACTTCAACCCTTTAGGACACAATGCATATCCATGCTGACTTGCACTAGTGTGTTCCTGCAATTCAGCCTTTTTTTTTTTATTTTTACCAGCAAGCTTTCATACTAAATAAGCGATTTGATCATCTTGGCTTTTAGCAAAAGTTAGTAGCATACAATTTTAGTTTATCCTAATAATTCAAAATTTGAAAATTCATATCTTAAAGGCTCCTTTGTTTCAAAATATTTGAGGTTAGAATCTTTTAAGCCTTAAGGGGTTTGTGGAATAGGGCAGGGAAGTTCTGTTCGACACTGATTTCACCAAATACTGATCTTTTGGAGTAGTAGGAAATAAAATGCACATAGTCACAAAGTGTGTGTGCACATAGACATTAAACCAAAGCAATGTCTTTATCTTTCACTTAGAGCTTTCAATACACACACAGTACATTTTATTAATGTCTTTGAAAGGAATTGAGTAGAACCCACAAATGTTTGTGTGTGTGAATATGCTAATATTTTCAATTATAAGTGTAATAATTTGTTTTCTTTTAAATATTGCTGTAACAATTCATTTCATCACATCGTTAGTACAGAAGTAATTGTGATTTGGACAGAATGTTCAGACACATATTTCTTTATTCCACATATGACATTGTAGAAACTGCAGGAAAGATGAGAACATAGATGCAAATTCCACATTTACCATGTGAGCAGTTTGATACAAGGAGCAGCCTAAATACTTATAATTTCAAATCAGTTCTACGCTGGTGTATTATTCTTTTGTTATTTTTCAGTCTCTGAGAAGGTGCAGTCCTTGATTTTTTATTTTTGATCGTTCAAGTGCAACCACTAGGTTATCTGAAATATTTTAAAACTGAGGCTTCATCGTGCCATCTTGCAAAATACCACCACATAAAAGTTGGAATCTTGTTTTCTTTAAAGTAAAACGCTGGTTGCCTTGTGAATAAAAACAAAATTTGTGTTTAGGAGACTTTTTGCCTGAAGCCTGTAACACAGATGAATCTGATTAACTTAGGGGAAACTGGACTGGCCCTTCATTGTAATGTAGATGGTTCAAGGGTGGGAAGATATTTTAAGAAGGCATGCAAAGAGGTTTCTTTCTTTCTTTCTTTTTTCTTTTTTTTTCTTTCTTTTTTTTTTTTTTTTTTTTTTTTTTTTTTTTTTTTTTTTGACTCAGAGTGCTGTTGGTCAATAAGCTGTGTCTCAGCTGGGCTCACGTTCTGCACGCTTCTCTTTTTCCAGTGGCACCTCGCCCTTAGCCTGTCTGAATGCCATGCTTCACACTAACACTCGGATAGGGGATGGCACATTCTTCAAAATCCCTGGAAAGTCCGGCCTCTATGCTCTCAAAGTAAGTTGGATTGTTTTGCATACAGCGTGTCACACCTATTTTGATATACACGAAGGTAAATACAGCTGGATTTTTATGAATGCCCTCTGTGCCCAGAAGGTTTTCAGCTGCCATAGAAAGGGTTCTGTATGAATGACAAATGGTGACAGGTGTCTTTAAGGAAAACCTCGGAGTTTACTTTATAACATGGGGAGTGGAAAGACCTCTCCATTCTCTGAGACGTACAGGGAGGAAAGTCCCAGAGCATCAGCTGGGAGGGTCAGGTGGGCAAAGCTACCAGACACATCTTGGCCGACTGCAGTCAGTTCTGTACACTTCGCACCTGTATGAGATGACAGTGATTTAAATCAGATATTCCATGCGGCAGCAAATGATGGGGCGGAGAAAGTCAGGGGTTTTGTTTGTTTTGTTTTGTTTTTTACCAATAATGAATGTGTGTGTGTAACATATATGTTATAGAAAATAAAAAATTTAAACTATGAGGCATGTAGTTAAATATTAAAAGAAGCTTTGGATGAATGCTTCTTAATTGTTTAGTGGACTTCTCATTGCTCTTGAGAATGGAAAGTGACATGTGAAATAGAAAATTCCTCAGAACAGTAGCTTTTGCCAAAATAATTAAGAATATGATCTACCAGAATAACCATAACCTACTATAATAACTGGGTTTAGTGTGTTCTACTAGATTGGCTAAGTTAAAAAAAAACACGTTTTCATTTTTTTAATAAGTGATGGGTTGTTTTTAAAGTTCATTAATGTCCCTTGAGAAAGTTTTTTTTTAATGCCAAGAGTTATACCGGGCAAAGTAATTCTTCCTTAACTTGTAAATCCTCCAATTCTTCTTACATTGTATGTTATAAAAAAACAACACAAGAATGTTAAAATTACTTGTATTTTTCCATTTGTTTTTGATAGCTTCTTGGGTGTTTCATTTATTGGTCAAAATTCTGAGACATTATCCATTGGTCTTAATCAGAAGAAACATAGGATTGGAAAGTGAAAACTGTATCTATCAAGAGGAAATCTTGTGTCTAGGTTTCTTTCATATTTATGTATGTGTTTGTTTTATGTATGCGGGTGTTTCCTCTGCATGCATGAACAACAGAAGAGGGTGTTGGAGCTCATAGGACTACAATTATGGCTGGTTGTGAGCCACTGTGTGGGTGCTGGGAACAGAATCAGACCGTCTGGAAGAGGAGGCAATGCTCCTAACTGCTGTGTCTCCCTTCTATCCCTGTGTGTAGATTTTAGAAGATTATCTAGAAACATTTACCATAGTGTTTGTGCTTTTTTAATGCTCTATTTTTCCCCTTTCTTTTATCCTAAGGACTAATTTTTCCATTGAAAGTCATCTGGTACTATAATTCATGCTCACATATAACTCTGATGATACCTCAGGGTTCTGAAAACATTATTCAGTTGCATTCAGTTGCTAACACATTTGTAAATCATTTTGTTGTTGCTGTTGTTTTAACAATCATACAGAAAGAGGAGTCATCATGCCCAGTGGATGGAACGGTGGATCTAGTCTGTGACCCAGACCTGGATGGCGCTGAGATGGCAGAGGCCAGTGCCAACGGAGAGGAAAACAGGGGTGAGTGCACCTGACTCCCGTGCGCACACACCTTCACTCTTTTAAAGGCAGTATCGTTTAAGTGCGAAGCCACTACTCGGCTTAATCCACCATTACAGATAGAATTTTCTGCTACATTTTTATCACTTAAGACTCACTGTCCCTCATTTTTGTTTTAAAAGCTTAGCACTCAATAAAACTATGATATTCTTTCCCCTTTTGTTTATTTTAAATAGTCCCTTTCCTGAATAACTTTCTTGGGTGTTACCAGAATCTGTATATTACTCCTATGTAGTAAGTGAGGGGTCTTGGGTGGTGTTTCTACTTCTATTTCAATGATGGACTAAGATCAGCATTGTTTTATGCCTAATGACTCTAGTTTATGTTTATTGTTAGTTTAAGTTAGTGTTGCTGTTCCTCAAAAAAAAAAAATCAAGACAATATAAGGTAGATTTTCAGTCCACAGAAGCTACTGTGCTGAACCTCAGCCTCTGGTCCCACTAATGCCCACAGATCACTCCTGGGGAGGAAGACATCACCTTACATTTTCATCTGTGGACTCATAGGAATTATTAAATTATCTTTAAACAAACAAACCTTGCAAAAAATATAGTATTTCAGTAATAACCCCAAGTCATCCGTGTAGCTCTTAGCACAGTAAACTTCCCAGCCCTTTAACTGTTTATGTGCTCTTAGTGGTGCCAGAAGCCAAATGCTACTTCCTTCCTAGTTGAACTGTAAACAAGCTTGTGAGCTCAACATTTCAAACAGATTCTGTCTTTACTAGAATGGCTACAGTGTTTCATACACATTCAGTATGGTGCACTTGACTTAGGATCCATACTCCTCTCCCTTTCGAACCCTCCTTCTGCCACCAGGGTAGTATTTTGGCCAGGCAGAGAGACAGAGATGTGGCATTCTAAATGGACTGGCTAGTAGGGTCTCCTCTTGTCTTTGTACACGTTGAAAAAGAGTCTACCTGGGTCAGTCTTGATGTTATGCTGACTGTATGTGTGTGAGTAGTCAGTATTCTCTCATATTCCCCCCCCCCTCTCTCCCTCTCTCAACATATGCTCTCATCTTCTATGATCCAAATACTGCAAATACTGTTCTCATCAATAAGAAACAGAAAAAAAAGCTTTCTAGTGAAAATTGAGTAATTTGACAGACAATTACCGAAGAAATATGTAAAGGTTGTTGCTTATTCAGTGGTGACAATTGATATGAAGAAGTGAAATAAACAGGTTTCTACTTCGGAATGGATAAACTCCTTCATGGGATGAGGGAACAGGACTTAAGGGTTGAGAGGTGTGTGTGTGTGTAGAGGGAACAGCCAGTATAAAGCCCTCGACAGCAGAGTACCGGGAATATCAGAGAAACAGCAAGAGATGGATGCACGAGGGAGATTTTTTAATAAGATACAAAGCCACAGGGGTATATTACGTAGTACCTTGAGGTATCCAGATATTATTTTAAATGAGATACTAAACCCTTACATGGTTTTCGGATTAGAAAGACAATGGGCCTCTATGGGATTCTACTATAATCACCAAGGATAAAGAAAGTGAGATACAACTACAAAAACTAGGGAGGAGAGTTAGAAAGCTTTTGTCTAGTGGGAAGGGATCAGTGCTGACAGGGAGAGAAAAGCAGTGCATGGGGTGGTCATGATATATTTGAGGGATCCAATGGAGCTGCTGACAAATGTAGAGTTACGGTGAAGGGCTTGAGTTTGAATCTAGACTTTGGGTGGTGTGGGTAATCAAAGAATAGCATTGTCCTCAATACCTTAGCTTATGGATCACTTACCTTTTTTGTTGCTTGAACAAAAGGTTAGGATTTATTCTGGTGCATGGTTTGAGTGTGTAGTTCACCATGGCAGGAAGGCGTGGCAGCTGGAGTCTGGAGCAGCGACTGCATTGCACCTGCTTTCTGGAAGCAGATGAGGTTTCGCTTACTTTCTGCTTTTATTTGGCCTGAGACTCTAGCCCCATGGGATAGTGCAAGCCACTAATGGGTTCTCTCGCCTCAGTTGAGCTAATCAAGAGATTTCCTCTCAGACATGCCTAGAGACATGCCTCTGAGGCGGTTCTAGATCCTGTTAGCGTCATGATAAATACAACTGTCCCAGCTAGAATGCTGAATTTCCTAATGAGACTTGGTTTGGTGAAGGTTTCTTGAGTAGGATCTCAGGTTAGGTGTGGAGGTTGGAGAGTCTCTAAGAAAAGGTGAGTAAGATTACAAAGAGGTGGATCTAGGATATGTTTTTTTTTTGTATGAGAAAGTTGAGAGAACAATGTGTTTCTAAAAAGAGAGATTGAAAAATGGCAATATTTCCTACCATGTAAGAGCTACCAGTCTAACCCTGCTTAGCTCTGGACTCAGAAAATGGGCGCATTGTCATTCTTAGCTGCACAGGATGCTGGTGCCAGTCCTGGTTGGAAACCTTGTCCCAAGATGGGAGGAGGTGTAAAGGGAGAAGGGGAGAAAGAGGTGGGAACGGTGGGGAAATCATTGTCTACTGGAATTATGCCTTTTTGATAAACACGAAAAGGAAAGAGATAGCTTTGAGGTCTCCAAGGATCGCTTGCATGTGATGGGCACACGAAAGCTAGAGAAAAGAAATCAGAAAGGAGTACAGACAATTTCAAGGATTTTACAGTTTTGGAGGTGGAGAAAAAGAAGTGGGAAATGCTTGGGAGTGGGGTATAATCCATACAATTGTTTTTGCTTAATGAAGACCAATTGTTAGAATCATTATTTGTTTACTGGTAAGAAAATTCCAGTGGAGGATAAGCAGACACCATGGGAAGGATGTTGTACTGTCATGTGCCTAATAAGATGACTGAATGATATCTAGGCAGATGAGGAGGCTGGCTTAGTTAAGAGCACAGGCGTAATGGAAAGCAGTCAGCAGGAAACTCAAGCTCTTCCAGAAGGAGAGGTGTCTATATAAACATGTATGGAGGGGACATAAAGAAGTTGGCTCTTTCAGTTTTCTGTGGAAAGGATGTCAGTTCAGTAGCTAAAGTTTGGATAGGAGAAGCACTCTCACAAACCTAAGGAAAAGAATAATTAAGTCTGCCTATGCATCTGAAGGCATTAAGGCCATACTCTTACATTTATCAATGTTGAGTATCATAGAACAGCAGCCATACTTTGGTTTCTCAAGAGTTAACATTATGAACCACAGGTAGACTCAATGGCTGTTGGGTCTTGCTAAATGTGGCTGATGATGCAACCTAAGAATGAAGGAATGGAGAATGTATGGAAGGGAGATTTATGGTTTCCACAGTGGTTAAGCGAGATGTTGCTAGTATATTTGATGGCTTACATTTATGGAATTTAAGAGTGATCTTCATGAATATTGAAGTTGAAATGGAGGGTTGGACAGAAGGTACAAAGTATAGTTAGGGACAAAAGTTTGTAACCAGCACACTTACCTTACCTGACTGGGCAGAGGCAAGGGTACCTTGAAGTAGAACAGCTGTGGCAAGCCATGAGCAATGCTCACTGGCTCAAGCATCATAACAGGAGAGAGAGGAGGCTGGTAATGGCCCTTCTAAGAGTCTGGCAGCCACTTTATAAGAGGAAAATGACTGACTGGGAAGGGATTGCTCTGTGGTCTAACTGCCTTTGAGTCTTCTGTGTTCTTGTAATGATTTACAGTAAACTTATTGGTTCATCAGCTTGGATGTGGACTGATCCATGAGTAAATGAACCTTCATATGCCCCCAGAGTGAGTCACACCGGTACATATGCTCTAATGACACAAACTGGGCCATCCAGGAAACAGGGACAGAGAATGGTCCAAAGGAACAGCGATGTTGTGTAGATCACCCTACATCCTATTTCCAGGCCCAGTAGTGAAAGACGTGTGCAAAAGACAAAGTCTGCCATGTGGGTCCTGGTACACATGGGAGAGAGCCCAGATTTGTCAATCTAGACACAAAGTAATGGTTCAGAGAAAATGTTGACATTGTAGAAGTGTTGCTAATGATTGACCCTGAATTCCAGGGGAGGCAAGGATGTTAGTGATTGGGCAGGGATAGAAGATAGGGGAGAAGCCCTCGGCCAGTAATTAACTCAAAGCAGGGATAAGCAGACTTCCATAATTTGACATGTGATTAGTTACTTCACAGAATAACTCAGACCCACATATATCCAGCAAATGTGACCCAAATTAGATTTCCTGGCATCGCCTTTGAAGTTGCATTAGGGAAATTGCTTTGGGGAAATCACTGAAAGAATAGTAAATAGCTTATTTCCTTGAGTACTCCTTGGCTCACCCACCTTTGTATCTTATTGCAAACCATAATTGCTTCTTGCAGGACAAGCATATTTCCTATCCAAAAAAGTACCATGTATAGTGTGGAAAACCTAGAGAGTGGAAAACCTATGGAGTGCGTACTATGCCCACCCTTTGCAAACAGCCCACCTTATACATATTTTACCACATTTCTGTGCTGTAGACAGTCGTTAAGGTTTTGTTATTTGATTGATCACAAAGAACCAACAGTCATAGAAACCCCTCTTTCATACTGTATTAAAGCCCAGGTATCTATCTGACACCACAAGCCAGTTTCAAAGTATTCTGTAGCTCTGACTGGAACAGCAGGGTACAGTCATGAGGTAGTGATAGAGATAATTTGCCTTTCCAATGTGAGCACTGATATGTTCCCATCATCCTACTGTGAATGTTTTCCACATGTAAGGGAGAAGTGGGAGGGAAAAGGAAAGAAGGATGAAGAGAGATGGGCCCTCAATCTGTCCTTCTGGCCTTATCCTCTCGCATTGCCTCTTTGATGTAGAGACTAAAAAGAAGTAGGTGGATAATAACAAGTAATTGGTAACACACCTTTAGTACAATTGAAAAAAATAGCCTGGATTCACTGAGTTATTTAAATTTAATAAGGATAAATTGGCATTTGTTACTCTGTTAGCAAGAGAAGCAAACATGTATAGGAAATGAACAGGTCTACCATTGCCTGACAGTGAACTGGCCTGGAGAGATGGCTCACTGCTTAAGAGTACCTATTGATCTTGTAAAGTTCACATCTCAGTTTTCCTGACTTCAGCTCCTGGAGATCTGACCCCTTCTTGCCTGTATTAACACTAACAGATATATTATGCTTAATTTTAGACACATATGCTTAATTTTAAAATAAAGTAAAATTATTTATCCTAAGGATAAAGCTATATGAACCAATATATATTATAGTGCTATGGTATCTGAATTGCCAGCCTTTTAGTAGAATTCAAAGCACTGAAGGCCTACCTTAACCTTCTCTTGGAGTCAGCTGACCACAAGAACCAATTCTTAGAAAATGCGAGCTTCTTTTCCAAAATACATTTATTAAAGTTTTGTTGAAACAGTCTACAGTGTGGGAAAAGAGATATATTTTTGACAGTAGAATTTATGCGACAAAGAACTATGACTGCGCACATGTTTCAGTGACTTCTGAGCAGGCTTTGAAGTGAACAAGTATTGAACACATAGACTTGAAAAAGTAAACTGCTCAAATTTTATAAGCTAAGCTCTGGAGATCAAAGAGTGATTTAGGTGGATCGGCTGATATATCTGTGTTGACAAGCCATGACAAGTTATGCCTATATAAGTATAGATCTGTGTCACACAAAGAAAATATTATGAATTTTATGGTCTACTTTAAGCAGAGATTTATGATTGTGTTTGTGTTTGAGTTGTTTTTTGAGCATAATACACAGGTATATCATGATTTTCCTCACATATTAAGTTGCTTTACAATGCATTACTCTCTTGCAGAACTCATAATATTTTATATTAAGTAATAGCATCAATATACAGTCTTTACCCTCTTCATCCTCTACTTAAAAGTTGTTATTAATGAGAAAAAGTGTCTCTTTTATAGCTGTAATACATTTCATGCTTAAGATAAGCAGTAAAGCGCTCCCTTTAATGAAGAAACTGGAGAATATATAATTTTCATCTACAGAGATCAAAAAAGGAGTGGGGGAGAGAAAAGAAAAAAAGTTCTGCTTGCTATTAACCCTAATGGCAACAGGGAGGAAGCCACACTCAAGCCAGGGAATTAGTATTATTGAAGTTTCCATTTACAGAAAGGGAGAGGAGAAGGCAGGGGGAAGATGGGAGAAGGAACAGGGAGAGACGGGGAAGGAAAGAAGGATGGAGGGATAGAGAGACAAAGGGACAGAGAAAAACACAAACTCATATCCAATATTTTGACCTTAAATCCCAGTATGTATAATGATTTCAGCATTTCAAGAATTTTATATGACCCTTTTCCATTATTCTTTATGGCTAGTTTTATAAGTGGATTTTGGTTGTGTGATTCTTGGCAGGGTTGTGTTAATGTAATGAAACATTATTCAAGTCACTATTTTCTTTGGCTCAGAGGTTACACTTTGAGGGGGTCTGTGTGTGTGTGTGTGTGTGTGTAATAAAACTATTAAAAGTAAAAGTGCTTTAAGATGGTTCAAGTATATGGGTAATATCTCTGCTAATAAATCAATTGCACAGAGACCAGAGCTTCATGGATTATGTGGAAAGTTTCTAAGAAAGGCTCGGGCTCCCTGCAGGAGTGCTCACAATGTATACTTATCCTATAGCATACTCACATTGGAAGGGGTGTGGCTAGAGGTAGAAGCTTATTATACAGGGGACTGTGACTTGAACTCACTACATTAGTTACCTTTTCCTTGGCAAAAATACCCTTTTTTTTTTTTTTGCCTTGGCAAAAATACCTGAGAAAGGCAACTTAAGAAAGGAAGTGTTTATTTATTTTTTCCTCTCAGTTTGAGCAGTGAATGCATAGCACAAAGCAGTGTTTCACATCCCCCCACCTGCCCCCCCATGCCAGGCAGCAGAGAGATAAATGCTGGTACTCAGTTCATTATTTTCCTTTTTAATTCACTCCAGATTTCAGCCCTCCAAATGGCCCAGCCCACATTCAAGGTACTTTGTCCTTCTTAGTTAATCTCCTCAGAAACACTCTTACATGTTACACCCATATGCCTGTCTCCTAGGGGACACTAAATTGACACTCAAGATGAGGCACCATAGCGTCTTGTTTTGCAATTTAATTGYAGTGCCCCAGCGTGACATGTTTAGAGGTGCTACATGTCCACACACATGTGTTTGGGTGGGATGTGTAGGATGTTTTAAACAGGCTTCCAATTCCTCATTGAAGAAGAGACCATGGTCATGAACTATCTGGCATCCCTTCCTAAGAACGTTGTGGGCATGTAAAAGAGATTCCTTCTGGCTTTGTAGCAGGCCACCTGGTTATTTGGGGGGGGGTGGTAAATAAATTTGTCCCTTATCTAGCATTTCTGCATTTTAGTCAACAGCTTGTTAACTAATGGAGACACCTGCTCTACTTTGGTGGGCTCTAGGAACTTAAGTGTGTGAAAATTTTGTTGTGTTAGCTACATATGGAAGAAAGCACAGAGGAAAGAGAATACTTTAGACAAATGACCACTGGTGGGATGGAGAACTTCCTCTGCCCACGCCTTCCCATTCCTCAGGCTTTTCATCTCTGCCCACAGATTTCATAGTTCATGAAGAAATAAAAGAGGTTTCCAAAGAGCATTGTGCTCTGCCTTGTCTTAAACACAGCCCATTTAAGGAGACGGATTTTTAACAACATATCCAGAGAGGAAAACAATCTTCCAGTCAGTCCTTACGTTTTTTTACTAGTGCTTTTGATAACCTTTATAGCAAAGAAGGATTTCCTTATGCTGAGTCTTTTGTGCTTTTAATTAAAGCAGTTTTCTCCTTTCTTCTGCTGCCCCATGATGGAGAACAGCTGGTTACCATCTCCTCCCCACCCCCTTGTCTTCTCCAAATGACTCACTCCCCCTCCTTCAAACATGATTTAAATATTCCTTCCAGTTCTTTCATCCATCAGGGGCCTCTTTTTCCTAAATCTCCCTTCTTGAACTCTGAACTCTGTTCTTGTATAAATGGGTTTTAGTCAGTTTTTACAGCTCAGAGCTATGGAGGAAGAGAAAGTTTGCTTTTCAGTACAGATAAAGTTCTCCCATTACATATCATTTCCCAACCTCTCTTGTGTTACAAGGGGGAAATTTTCATAAAACGAGAAAGATGAGGAGTGTGATCTCATAAGAAAAACAAGCTCCCTCAAATAAAAATGCAATTAAAGGTATCCCCCAATTATTCATCTTAACAAGCTAGTTTTGATTTATATTGTCTGAGACATACATCAGGATAAGGCGGCCCTGCTCTTTAAAGTCTCTCTGTTCTCCCTGGTGCCACATACTCCATTTTCTGTCTGTAAAGTGACTCTTTATAAGTGTTTCTCAAACAGCTATCTGTGTGCCTTGAGTGATTCTTTATATACTGACAGGTGATTAGCAATAAGCTCGTTAGTGAACCCCTTGCCCTTGGTCCACACTCACCCTTTGCTTTTATATTTTCTGTGGACCTTCCTATCTTTAATTTCCTAGGTCTATTATTCTATTTCTATGCAGCTATTCCAGGAAACTGAGTAGCATGAAAGACTGGGGGTGTCATGCTAATATAAAAGAAATAATTGGGAAGCTAGTGTGATGACTCACATGGTAAAAGTATCTGCCCCGCAAGTGTGAGGACCTGAATTTGGTTCCCATCACCTACGTTGAAATATGTGTGCAGTGACAAATGCTTAACATTCCAGCATTGGGAAGGTAGATTTGGGAGAATCACTGGTCAGCAAGCCTGGCAGAATCAGTGGATCGCATGTCCTGGTAAGATAGTAGTCTCAAGAAACAGGTGGGCAGTCTCTGAGGAAAGATGTCAGAGATGTACATAAAAGTGCATTTAATTAAACACACACACAGACACACACACACACACACACACACACACACACACACACTCACTCATACCTTGGCAGAGAGCAATCTAAAATGGGTTTTACCCCATACAAACAAACAAAATCTGTTCTGTTTCTTTCCATTACTCTGAGAAATCCTTCCCCTTTGTATGATTGCTTAAGAGTTACACAGCAAGAAGCTCTAACTTCTTAGATATGCCTTTTCTTGTTAAATATGTCATTTTAAGTTGATGCTTTTTCTCTTTGTCTAATCCAGATTTAAAGGGATGCTTTGACAGAGTCTCAGAGATATTAGCAGGATTAAGTTGGAATGGCAGACTAATCAATACTTGGAAGGAGTGATTCCTGTCCCCACATCTGTGTGGGAAATATCTAGTTACCATTGGAGCTCCAGTGTTTTGTTCAGTACAAACCAAAATGTTTATTGACCTTTCCTTGACATTCTGAATCAGTTGTGGCATACCCAGTTCTGTGATGGGCAGCTACAGTTTGCTGGTTGATATCAGCCGTAAAATCATGAAGAAGAATAAGGAGTTATAAGGAGTTAGTCTTTATGACAACCATCCAGGTAAATACACATGTGCAATGTACTTAAAAATATACACCCACACACAATATATACATGAATGCACACACATGCATACATGTACACATGCATACACAAATGTGCACATGTATACAGGCAAATGCACATGTACACGTGTATGTCCTTATTAGATTTTATTATTAATTTGTCACATCTTGGAAGAAGGAACCTTAAATGAAACATTGCCTCTTTTGGGTTGCATGGGTATGAGGCATTCTCTCGATTACTAATTGACAGAGAGGAACCCAGACCATTGTAGGTGGTACCATCCCTAGCAGATGAGCTAAGCCTGAACAAAAAAAGATGTCTGAGACAGCCAGAGAACAAGCCAGAAAAGCAACACTCCTTCATAGTTGCTGCTCCAGATTTCTGCCTTTAGTTGATGCCCTGACTTCCCTCAGTGATTGATTATGACCTGTAAATATAAGATACAAAAAAACCTTTCCTCCTTGGGTTACTTTTAGACATGAGTTTATCATAGCAATAGAAAGGCAAACTAGGAAAATATAATATTAACACTTTATTCACCATTACTTTTGGTTTTTTTTTGTTTGTTTGTTTCGGCTGTTTTTGTTTTGCTTTGTTTTCTGAGGTAAGGCCCCACATAGCCAAGGAAACAGATTTTGGAAACATAGTAAGAATTTCCTTCTCTTGGCTATATTTTATTCATATACATTATTGTGTTGAATTATATCAAGATTCTCAGTGGTTAATGTATTGAGACTTTTAATAGCTTCTTTGGAAAATGGCTGTTTCTGTTACTTTATTGCTAGCAGTCTTCTGTTGCTGGTTTGTTTTTGGCACATCATGTCTTTGGAGTGTGTGTGTGTGTGTGTGTGTGTGTGTGTGTGTGTGTGTGTGTGTTAAGCAAAAAAAAAAGCTTGCTTAGGTCCAGTTGACTGCCTCCACCTTGGCACAGGATTCATTTTAGAGCAGACTTCTCTCTGTAGGCTGGATCCAAAAAGGATTAAGGAATTACCTTTCTCTGAAAGAATTGGAGTCCAGGAAATTTTAATTGGGGTCAATTGAGTTGCCTGTTCTTTTTTATGTCAGTTTTTATACTTTCTGGCATGCGTTTAGTTGCTGCATCGATCCAGAATATCTGCTTATACAATTTCAAATGTAAGTATTATGCACAGAACACATTGTAACCCATGCTGAGACCATTGGGCAATTTCCCATGTGGCTACTACTCTGGAATCACTCACGTATTGATCTGTCAAGACAAAGTATAGTTATCACTATTATGTTTCCACTGGCAGCACTATCATTGGGATTAGTTATTCTATACCATTGTTCTTTGAACAAAAGTATTTTTTATAACAAAATTACTTTGGTTTTATAATGTGTACATGTATGTTTGATCAGCTATATGTGTGGATAAAATCTACAGATCTAGAAAGGAGATCAAGAGGGGGCAAGATTAGGTGATGAGGGGTGAGGTGGGAATTGGGGCACATGGGACATGAGAGAGGAAAAGTGTCTCTCTGTGCAGAGCCATGAGCAGAAGATGGGTGCAGGAGAGATGAAATTCAGTTAAAGGAACCATAAACACATACATTAAAATGACATAATGGCATCTCACACATTATATGGTGATTTAAATAAAGATAAACCTCATGCTCCCACAGTAGAATCATGGATATTTTTGTATGTTTATTAGCTCTATGTTCATGTTTTGAGAATGGGCTATTTAGTTCCAATTAGAGATTATCATATCAAGGAAATTAAATGTATTCAGGAAACAAACATTTTTTCTTCAGTTTCWATTCTATCATACATACATACATACAGCTATGAGATAAATAGAGACAACTATTTGGAGAGCAAAGAGAACTAACAGCAAGGGCTAAACAGAAAGGGGAGTCTGAGCGTGGGAGGGGGATCTGCTCAATGTCTAATGTGTGTGCATTACACTGTCATTATGAAACCATCACTATAATGCCTCTTTACTCTGTCCTTTTCTGCATCTCATATCATGCTGCACATAAAGAAAAGTGCTTAGTAAAAGCTGAATGACCAAACTAACAATTAATAAATAAACAACAAGACCTAATAAGGCCCAGCTCACTTTTAGGGAATTACTGAGACCACATGGATGACAGAGCGTCTCTAGTTCTCTCATTGCAGTATTTTTCAGCTGATATATCAGTGACTTTTCTTCAGGAAAGTGAGGGTATCAGCTCTGCTTCTTTTACAAAACTAATAGGAAGCATTAGAAAGAAGAAAATGAATAGAAATGAAAATGGTTGAGGTCAGCACTCTTACCTGTAGGAGGTGTTTGAAGTAGAGATCTCTCAAATGGCTGTTGCTTGTGGGGGTAGTCTAGTGGGGCATACAGCAGTAACTAGAGTGAAAGCCTACATGACAGTGGCTGAATACATTCCAGGCCCCAGCATGCACTGTAGTTTGTACCCACACCACTCCCACCATTTTATGTTGCTTAATGACTTTAGCTTTCACTTTGAAATTTGGATATTATTTTCCTATGAAAATAAACAATAAATAAAGAAATAAAACTGGCATCAGGGAGCCAGGCAGCTCCACAGCCTTCTGTGCAAGAGTTGGATTTAAAATTGCATCTAATGATGCTTATAGAGGATTTCAAGAAGGACATAAATAACTCAAAAAATTACAGGAAACAACAATCACCATTCCTTAATATCCGTCAACATCAATGGACTCAATTCCCCCAATAAAAAGACATAAACTAACACATTGGATACATAATCAGAACACAGCTGGTTCTTCGAGAAAATCAACAAGATAGATAAACCCTTAGCCAGACTAACCAGAAGGCACAGAGACAGTATCCAAATTAACAAAATCAGGAATGAAAAGGGAGATATAACAACAGAAAAGGAGGAAATTCATCAAATCCTACTACAAAAGCCTATAGTCAACACAACTGGAAAATCTGGATGAAATGAACAACTTTCTAGACAGAACATAGACCATCTAAACAGTCCCTTAACCCCTAAAGAAATAGAAGCAGTTATTGAAAGTCTCCCAACCAAAAAAAAGCAGAAGACCAGATAGTTTTAGTGCAGACCTTCAAAGAAGACCTAACACCATTACTCTTTAAACTATTCCACAAAATAGAAACAGAAGGAACACTTCCCAACTCATCTGTGAAGCTGCAATTATGCTTATACCTAAAACACCAAATAAAAATCAAACAAAGACAGAAAACTTCAGACCACTTTCCCTTATGAACATTGATGCAAAAATATTCAATAAAATTCTTGCCAAACAAATCCAAGAACAGATTAAAAGGATTGTTCACCATGATCAAGTAGGCTTCATCCAAGAGATGCAGGGGTGGTTCCGATATATGGAAATCCATCAATATATTCCACTATATAAACAAACTCAAAGAAATCAAATGGCCATTTCATTAGATGCTGAAAAAGCATTTGACAAAAATCCAACACGTTAAAAGTCCTGGAAAGAACAGGAATTCAAGGCCCATACCTAAACCTAGTATTAGCAACATACAGCAAACTAGTAGCCAACATAAGATCTACATGGAGAGAAACTTGAAACAATCCCACTAAAATTGGGGACTAGAAAAGGCTGTCTTCTATCTCCATATCTATTCAATACAGTACTTGAATTTCTAGCTAGAGCATTAGATAACAAAAGGAGGTCAAAGTAATACAAATTGGAAAGGAGGAAGTCATACTGTCACTATTTGCAGATGATATAATAGTATATTTAAGCGACCCCAAAAACTCCAGCAGAGATGGAGCTCCTACAGTTGATAACTTCAGCAAAGTGGCCATATATAAAATTAATTCAAACAAACCAGTAGCCTACCTATACTCAAAGGATAAACAGGCTGAGAGATAAATTATGGAAATGATGCCCTTCACAATACTCACAAACAGTATAAAGTATCTTGGTGTGACTCTAACCAAACAAGTGAACCAAACAAGTGGCAAGAACTTCAAGTCTCTGAAGAAAGAAATCGAAGAAGACCTCAAAAGATGGAAAGATCTCCTATGCTTGTGGATTGGCAGGATTATTATAATAAAAATGGCCATCTTGCCAAAAGCAATATACAGATTCAATGCAATCCCCACCAAAATTCCAACTCAATTCTTCATACAATTAGAAAGAGCAATTCTCAAATTCATCTGGAATAAAAAAAAAAAAAAAAAAAAAAAAAAAAAAACAACGGCAGCTAAAAATAAAAGAACTTCTGGATGAACCAGTATCCCAGACCTCAAGCAGTACTACAGAGCAATGGTGTAAAAACGGCATGGTATTGGTACAGTGACAGGCAGGTAGAACAGTGGAATAGAATTGAAGACCCAAAAAAGAACCAACACACCTATGTCACTTGATCTTTGACAAAGGATCTAAAACTGACCAGTAAAAAAAGATTGCCTTTTCAACAAATGGTGCTGTTTCAACTGGTGGTTAACATGCAGAAGAATGCAAATCAATCCATTCTTATCTCTGTGCAAAGCACAAATCCAAGTGGATCAAGGACCTCCACATAAAATCAGACACACTGAAACTAATAGAAAAGTGAGGAAGAGCCTTGAACACATGGGCATAGCGGAAATTTTCCTGAAGAGAACACCAATAGCTTATGCTCTAATATCAAGAATTGACAAATGGGACCTCATAAAATTACAAAGTTTCTGTAAGGCAAAGGACAATAGGACAAAAATGGCAACCAACAAATTGGGAAAAGATCTTTACCAACCCTACATCCAACAGAGGGCTAATATCCAATATATACAAAGAACTTAAGAAGTTAGACTCCAGAGAACCAAATAACCCTTTTAAAAATTTGGTACAGAGCTAAACAAACAATTTCAACTGAGGAATATGGAATGGCTGAGAAGCA
>BDUI01000010.1:1462715-1473895 GCA_002335545.1 Apodemus speciosus
CCCTAAGATCAAGAATAGACAAATGGGACCTCATAAAACTACAGAGTTTCTGTAAGGCAAAAGTCACTGTCAAAAGGACAAATAGGCAACCTACAAATTGGGAAAAGATCTTCACCAACCCCACATCGGACAGAGGGCTCATATCCAATGTATAGAAAGAAAACAAAGTTTTAAAGAAAGACTTTCTATTAAAAGTGTTTCCTAAACAAATTGATAGTAAATTTGAATCTACATGTTTAGTGTGCAAAAGCAATTTTTGTTTTTTCTGTGAGTTTCTCATGACCTGTAGACTGCTTTCAGTTCTCCAGGTTAATCCAGGCAGTAAGTTTTCAGTTTCCTGAGTGGAGATGCTACCAAGAATGTAGAAGTCATAAATCATAGTTGCTAATGCCTACTTTATTTTTAGCTGGGTTTTTATTATGTCCATTTGCTTAGTCAATGCAACTGGGATGATATATTCTGCCTTGTGCCACCTCTTTGGTTGGTCATACATTATAGAGACTTCAGAACATTAACAATCTGTGTAATTGGTGTACAAATTGATCTATCTTTAGAGCATGATCCAATGAATATTTATTGGCAAAGAAGCTTTTGTGAAGTGTTACCAATCATACCAGGAAAGAAGTCTGGTAGCCATTGTACATGGGGAGGGTTACGAAGGAGTCTCTACTGGAAAATTTAGACTGTCTTAATGAAAATTGTCACATTATATCAGGTGGAAAGAAAGCCATCTGACCTTTACTTCAAAGACTCTGTCCCTATATGTGCACCCAAATCTCTCTCTCTTTTTTTTAAGTTTTATTTTTATCTCTGTGTGCATATGAACATTTATGAGCACTTGCCTGCAGAGATCAGAATAGCCATCAGATCCCAGATGCTGGAAACCAAAGTTGGGTCCTTTATAGAGCAAAATGACCTCCTAACTACTGTGTAATCTTTCCAAGAAGCATGTGTCAAATGTGTTTACTGTAGCACTTCCATTACTCTATTACTGAATAACCTAATCCTTTAAGCCCTATTAACTTCCCACTTAGTACATCCAAACTCATGCTGCTAAATGATACTTATTAAAATGTGGAATATCAGATCTTCACTTTGGGAGCCAGTACTTTCAGTGGAAGACAGTCAGTTACAGGACTGGGCTAGCCTCGACTCCCCAGTGTGAGTTTGTTGTCTGTAACACTGTGTGACTTTCTTAACCTTCCTGGCTCTGCTTTTCTTTCTTTCTTACACCAAAATGACACTTTTCCCTCTTTACAACAATCAAACTATAAGAACTGAGATCCCATATGTAAAGTTTCTATAAAAATAATTAACAGTAATTAACATTTTTTGCTAAATATGTTCATTTTGGCTTCCTAATTACTTTCTGTATTAAAACAAAACTTAATTAACACTGATTTAAACAAAACTTTCCAATGAATTGCGTGTTCATTCATAGGTGAAATGTGCCAAAGTCTTTCAAAAGCAAATATTATGTAAAGACTCTATCCATTTTGCAGTAACTATTTCTTTTATTGGGGGGGGTGTGTTCTGGTTATTGATAACTGAACAGTCTCTATTCTGTAGTTTTCTTAAAAAGTCTGTTCAGAATCTCCTCCCTCAAGTTGTCATCACTTGGAAAATAGTCTTGACTTATCTTGTACCCAGTGCCCTTAAAAAGCCTTGTTTTGAGCTTTGACAATATGTTCTCAAGTTATTTTCTTCCATGAAACTTCCTCCTGCCTCCTGCCTTTGACATATGCCTCCATTCTGTGACTTGTCTTGCTACATTCTCCCCACTTTGTTTCTGCAAATCTCACTCCTTCCTCAAGTGTGAGGATAGCAGGGTCTTCTCCTTATCCCTGCCCAGTGCCTCCTAGCTAGAAGAGGGCTGAAGGAGGAAGCCCCAAACAAATTGATTGTGGAGCAGTGGACTCTCCATGCCCCTTGATCACTCACTTCAGAAAGACATCAGTTCTCAGCAGCAGTGTTTGGGAATAAAACTTCCCATGTGCAGCAGGCCAAAGGAAGGCCAAAATCTGACAAAGTGGACAGAGCACATTGCTATCTGCAGAGGGTAAATTATTTGACAAAACAATTGTCTTGAACTGATAGCAAGAATCATAGATCTTAGCCCATAGAGAAACACAGCCTGGGCTTCCATGAATTCTCTAGAGGCTAACTATTGAGTTCAAGAGTCATTTTTAGTTTGTGGACCTGGGTTTGTTTAAGATAATGCCATTCGTTAAGATGGATCTAATGTAGCACCTCCATATGCAGATAGACCTAGTGTCCATTGACCCCAACTTGTAAGGCACTTACATGGCTATTCATATGTGGTTCACTTGCCCTAAGGCACAGACCCAATTGCCAGTGGGAATGGAAGCTGGGCTGCAGACAGCAATCAAGTGGGACTGCGCCCGGCCACAGTTACTAAACGATCCCTTCTCTTTGAATCCAGATATGCCTCCTCGCGCTGTGCTATTTTGCTGTATTTTAAGTATCCATTTTCAACTGGAGAAAAGCTCCAAGTGAGTTAATTACAGTGGGTGTAAAAAAAGGAATTCAAATTAGTAATATCATTATCTCTCTCTGCTTCTAGTGTGTACGAAGCAGGTAACGGATGAAGTATCTTCCACTCGAGATTGCAGCCTTACGAACGCGGCGGTGCAAAGCAAGCTGGTGTCTTCCTTCCAGCAGCACACCAAAAAGGCCCTGAAGCAGGTAAGAGGCTGCCTTCTGCACTTAACCCTCAGTTCTGCCTACAGATTAAGGGTGTGGTGGGGACCCAGTAAGGTAACTAGGAACCTAAAATCAGAAATAACAAGGGTATTGTTTCTGTACTATTTGGTAGAATAATTTTACTATATATTGAAAATTAGTCAAGAATTAAACTGAGAACTCTGTTGTAAAACAGAATAAGAAATGTTCTTAGAGTCATGCAAGAATGTGTGTGTGTGTATGCATGTGTGCCTTGTAGTAAATTCAGTTGAGTTCACAATTGTGTTATATAATTTGAAAATTATATCTCTGTTTATGTTGTTTATATTCATCCTGCTTACCTGGTTCTCACCACAGTATCTATCAGTGGGTATTATTTGATGCTGAGTAGAACCTCCTTTTTATATCATATAAGGTACCTGACCTTGGTAGCTTTGACCTATTCGGTCTTGTGTTTTGAGGGTGGTGGAGGTAATGGTTTTAATATTGTGTTTGGGCATTGGCACAGCCTGGTTTAAATAACTGTCATTCTGACAATCTGGGCAAACCACTTTTGTCTCTGAATCTCTTAAGTGTCATTGAAACTGGGGTATTAAGAATACTTTTCACATAGGATTGACCTGGGGAAGAGCGAAGGTAATCTGTAGGAAGCTGTGATGGAGAATGGCTGCCCCACAATCCTCACTAAGTGAGTGTGAGCTGCCTGTCATCACCACACCAGCAAGTGCTGAACTATGCAGAGAAGGAAAGAGGTACCATGGTTAGGTGGGGCTGTGGAGTAATGTTATACTAAGTGTGTAAGCCGCATCCTGCACTCCTGTCTGAGTTCAATGCATTCATCTAGCAGTTGCATCAAGTCAGGAACAAAGTTCCAATCCTGTAATATGTTTATAACTAAGGAAAGAGAATCGATCTTTCCCAAAATGGCTTTAAAGAAGTCCCCAACAGCCCAGCTCCCCCTGGATGCTCTTGTGACTTCTTCCTCCCTTTCATCCATGCTCACTCTGGTTGCTTCATTTTGTTTTGAGGTAGAATCTCACGATTTACACTAGGCTAGCCTTCAACTGCCAGCAATCCCCCTGTTCCTGCTGGTATTACATATGGGATCATCATACCATCTCACATGCACTTGGAAATTTTGGGTGCTTCTACTCACCTTCTTTGCCTCAAACAAGGAAATGTAAGATGTCCTCATTCTTAAAAGCTAAGAAGTATTCCATTGAGTAAATGAACCGCATTTTCTGTATCCATTCTTCTGTGGTGGGATATCATTCTGAGCTAGGTAACTCAGAGTCAAAAGGTATGGTATGTACTCACTAAGTGGATATTAGTAAAAAAAAAAAAAAAAAAAAAACGTACAGAATACCCAGGATACAGTCCACACAGAACTCAAAAAGGTCAACAAGCTGAAGTGCCCAAGTGAGGATGCCTCAGTCCCACGTGGGAGGAAGAAGAAAGCCATCACAAGTGGGGAGGGAGGGAGAGACCTAGGATGGAAAGTAGACTGGGAGGGGGTGAAAGTGGGGGGAGAGGGGAACCTGATCTGGTATTGGGTGAGGGAAAAGGACTGAAGCCCTAAGGGCCAGTAGAAAGAATAGAATCATGCAACCTCGGGAGATATGAATTTGGGAGAACCCTCCAGAATGCACCAGGGATCTGAGAGGTGAGAGACTCTCAGGATTCAAAGTGAGGGGCCTTAGATGAAATGCCCTACAGTAGGGAGAGGGAACTTGTAGAGCCCACCTCCAGCAGGAAGACAAGGTATCAAGTGAGGGAGACGGGGCCCATCTCACAGTCACAACTCTGACCCATAAATGTTCCTGTCTAGTGGAATTACAGAGATGGAAATGGAGAGGAGCCTGAGGAAAAGAAGGACCAGCAACAGGGCCATAGTGGGATCTAGCTCAAGGGGAGGTCCCAAGGCCTGACACTATTACTGAGGCTATGGAACACTCACAAAAAGGGACCTAGCATGAGCACATTCCAGAAGACCCAACAAACAGCTGAAAGAGTAAGATGCAGACATTTGTACCCAACCAACGGACAGAAGCTGCTGACCCCTGTTGTTGAATTAGGGAAAGGCTGAAGGAAACTGAGGAGGGGGAGGGTGACCCTGTAGGAGGACCAGGAGTCTCAATTAACTTGAACCCTTAAGATCTCTCAAACACTGGACCACCAAACAAGTAGCATATACCAGCTGATATGAGGCCCCCAAAATATACAGTAGGGGACTGCCTGGTCTGTGTTCATTAAGAGATTATGCATCTACTCTCAAGAGACTGGAGGCCCCAGGGAGATTAGAGGTCAGGTGGGGTGGGGCGTGGGAACATCCATGTGGAGACAGGGGATGGGGAAGAGGTATGGGAGATGGAACAATTGGAGGGTGGACAATGGGGTGGGGAGTAAAATATGAAGTGTAAAATTAATTAATTAATTAATTAATTAATTAATTAAAATTTAAAAATACAAGGAAATACAGGAAGGAATCTAAATATCTTAATATTGAGCTATGTTCTGTATTAATTATTGATTTTTTTGGTACTTCCATCCATATTTAAGGTACTGACAGTATTTGTCCTGCATAGGTTCAATCTCCTTTGGATAACTTACCCTTCCTATCATGATTTTTGTGAAGCACTTTTAGATGCCGTAGAGCAGAATGGGGATCAGCATTCATATCCCTTTTTAATTTAGGAAATAAAAGATGGAGTAGGTAGGTAAGCCCAAGCAAATGTTCACTGAAGCAGCAAACAGGAAATAGGATGTAGGTAATAAGATACTAAACAGCATAGAATGAAGTATACAAAATTGGACACTTGTGGCTGTGGCATTTAAGAAGCATAAATGGGATCATAAATGAAATGCAGGCTCCCAAAGTGTGTGGTCCTGAGGATGTGCAAACTGTGAGTCCTGCGGTGCATGAATGGGAAGAGATGGATTCTGATGACTCTGATGCTTGGCGACATTTTTCTCACTTTCTTTAGACCTTTGTACCCTATACAATTATTAATGCTGTACAAACTTGACTCAGCAGTGAGTTGCTAGTCACTTTCTTTCTTTCCTTCCTTCGTTCCTCCTCCCTTCCTTTCTTTTCTTGTTTTCTTTTTCTTTTTGTACTAGTCCATGTGTCCATGAGAAACATATCTTCATTGCTTGTAGTTTAAGGCTTGTTTATAGAAGTGTGTCATGTGAGCTTCGCAATGATGGGAGAGAGTTGTTGATTCCTTTCTTGTAACTTCTGTCTTATAACCAAGTAGCAAACTAGTAACCAAGTATATGCGACTCAATATAGATTAGATACCATCATGCTCCTTTAATAACTAATTCATATTGTACATAACGTTCAGGAGAAAGCACCCTCTACAGAATTTTACCTGGATCCCTGGTAATACATTGCTGGATGCATTAAGATAGCATTTGAAAACTTGCCTGAACATAAGACACGTGTGCTGTAATTCAAACAATATGCACAGTTGGTGATTATGATATAACTTTTATCAGTGACTACCATGTGAACATGTACCTATATGCCTATGCATTATTTCATGTGAATATATGCTCCATGTGTATGTATATACACACAAATCATTCATAACCATAGCACCTAAGTGAGATAGATTATGTTAATGATGATTGCAGAAACTGATGTTTACATAAGACTCATCCTTTGAACTGTGAAAGCACTCAGTTTTGTTTTTCTTTATTGCTGTTGTTGGTGAAAGGGTCTCGTACAGCCCAGGCTGAGTCTGAGCTTACCTTGTAGCTAAGGATGACCTTGAGCTCCTCATTCTCCTGCTTCCACGTCTTACATTTATCACCAATCCCAGCTATAAGTCTGTTTTTCAAGTAATCCAGGGCATAAAGAATTAGCATAACGTACAAGATCACCAAGCCAGTGATGCTCAGAGATGACATTTGAATCTAAATTTGCCATTTTAGATTCTATCTTCATCATTAATACCTCCTTTTAGCATAGAGTATATCATGCTGTTTTGAAACTATTTGTGGATTTTTTAAAATTTTTGTTGGTTATTTTATTTATTTACATTTCAAATGTTATCCCCTTTCCCGGTTTCACCTCCAAAAATCCCCTACTCCACCGCCTCCCCCATGCTTCTATGAGTGTGCTTCCCTACCTACCCACCCACCTACCCCCATCTTACCGCCCTAGCATTCCTCTATGCTGGGACATCAAGCGTTCACAGGACCAAGGGCCTCTACACCCATTGATACCAGATAAGGCCATTCTCTTCTACATATGCAGTTGGAGCCATGGGTTGCACCATATGTGCTCTTTGGTTGGTGGTTTAGTCCCTGGGAGCACTTGGGGGTCTGGTTGGTTGATATTATTGCTCTTCCTATGGGGTTGCAAAACCCTACAGCTCCTCCAGTCCTTCCCCTAACTCCTCCATTGGGGTCCCCACACTAAGTCCAATGGTGGACTGCAAGCATCTGCATCTGTACAGTAAGATGCTGGCAGAGCCTCTCAGGAGACACCATATCAGGCTCTTGTCAGCAAGCACTTCTTGGCATCAGCCGTAGCGACTGGGTTTGGTGACTGTATATGGGATGAATCCCCAGGTTGGTAATCTCTGGATGGCCTTTCCTTCAGTCTCTGCTCCATTCTTTGTCCCTGTATTTCCTTTAGACAGGAGCAATTCTGGGTTAAAATTTTGAGAAGGGTGGGTGGACTCATCCCTCAACTGGGGCCATGCCTTACCTCTGGATATGGTCTCAACAGGTTTTCTCTTCCCTTCGTTGGGTGTTTCAGCTAATGTCATTTCCATTAGGTTCTGGGAGCCTCTTGCTTCCTGGTGTCTGGGACTTTCTGTTGGCTAACCCCATTTCCCCATCCCCCATTGCTACACACCTCTGTTAAATTTCCTGACCTTCTGTACATCTCCCCCATCTCTTCCCACACCCAATCCTGTCCCCCCTTTTATTTCTCTCCCTCTCCTCTATTCCTCCCAAGTCCCACCCACCCTCTACCTCTCAGGATTATTTTGTTCCCCCTTCTAAGTAGGACTGAAGCATCCACACCTTGGTCTTCCTTCTTCTTTAGCTTCATATGGTCTATAAGTTGTATCATGAATATTTGAGCTTTTTTTCCTACTATCCACTTATCAGTGAGTACATACCATGTGCGTTCTTTTGTGTCTGTGTTACTTCACTCAGGATGATATTTTCTAGTTACGTTCATTTGCCTGCAAATTTCATGAAGTCGTGGAAATTTACAGTCTTGCTTTTTTCTATTGCATCAGGAGGGCAACATAGTAGGCTCCCTAGGAATACCATTTTGGAAACAGATGGCTTTTGTGAAGTCCATGCCCATAGTGATGGCTCATGCTCAGGTACATTCACCCCTACAAATTTACTAAAACTACAGTCTAATTCTTGCCCCTCTATGGTCAAACATCTTTGAAACTGCAGTTAGTTCTTCCAGCTTTATGAGAAACCAGGTATCAGGGGACTCTCTCCATCAACAGACATATACACTAAGAACAGTCTGAATCCTCAGAGGACCCTGGCTTTATTATGTCATTTGCATTATAGTTTAGGTCTTCCTTGTAGGCTTTTCAAGAGGATAATGGGATGAAATGCCCTAAAATAGAGTCTGTTCTACTATGATTTGGGAGAGAAGATATTACATTATCTCCATGAATATCTACCCACTTCATGAATATTTATGTGAACTTAAAAAAATCCCATAACACAAGTCAATGTGCTGCTATTGCCTCCTTGGGTCAGCGTGTTACAATAGCTCTCTGGGTATATGAATACATTTTTACTTTGCTTTGCTTAATAAACTTCTTTTTAAAGTGTGTATGTGTATGTGTGTGCATGGGTGTGTTTGTGTGTATATTCTGATTCAGTATAGTTATAATATAAAGAAGCAGTTGAAAACAAATTCCAAATTAGGCACCTTTGCATCACACACTATATATAAACAATAATTTAAAAAAGCACTCATAAACAAAGCTGACATACCATCCCAGGTCTAAGCTCAGACCCTTTGGCACAAGGTGACACTATAGTAAGCACACTTACTTACCTAAGAGCTGCTGATCACAACTGTAGGCTGAACTATAAAGAAGCTGTATTGCAGTGGCTATTGGGTAAAACCTTTTCATTTGTCCAAAATATCTGAATTTTTTTACCTTTAAATCATCACAGTATTAGTTAATGTGATGGACATAATTTTATGTCCTTGAAATTTTGCTGTTCTTCATAAGCATTCTCAGAATTGTCTATTGACTGTTACCTAGTGCCCTGTCTCTTTTCTACTGTGGCATTTAGTTGGTAAGATCCTAAGACCATGTGGAATGATTATATTTTTGAACTTTGAAGAAGCTAAGCAAGGCTATATTTTGGAATCTTAACCTGCAGAAGAAAGCGATAGGCAAAAGAAGGGTGTGTTGTGTTTTGGCAGCAGTGTGGTACTGACCATAGCTTCGTGATGCTTCTGTTGATTTGACTTCTCTCAGTTTCCTTAGCATGGTTGCAGACCCTTCACCCTTGCACCGTGGTGGAGTAGATACAGTCTTGACATTTTACTGTATGCAGTGGTGATGGTGGTAGTGGCAGTGGTGGCACTGGTGGTGGCGGTAGTTTCCTGCCACTGACTTTGACATTTACAGTAGCAATCACAGTGCTTGCTGTTGGTCCCCGACACAGACAGCTGTCTCCCGTGTGTGCTTACATTTCTAGTTATTTAGTGTTAGCATTCATTGCCTGAGATATTTTCAGATTCTCAATAAATGGCTTACTGTGTTCTGAACATTCTTAAGTTACATTGTTGCTCTTGTTTCTTGATTAAAATACAGTGAACACTTATTGTTCAATGTGCCAAGTCAACACAAAAGCTCCTGGTTTTCAGCTTTATTTCATTTACTCCCGTTAAAGAAGAGAGGAGGAGGATTCCCCCACCCCTTTTAGAGAGAGAATTGTCTGGAAAGCTTTCTATCTAAAATGAAATATTTATACATAGTTTTTTTTCTTTCTTTTTAGTAAGAAAACATCACAGTATTTTTCTGTAGAGAAAGCATGTTCAGTCAGCAATTTCCCTTCCCTTTCAGAGAAAGACACAACTATCTTGAAGTTAGTGTGGTATTATTTTTACTTTGTACAGACACATTTTTATTTAATTTTGTATGTGGACCAGTTGTATGTATCATGCCCTGGTGTCCTGTTACTAGAGGTACAAACGCCTGTGTGCCACCATTTCGATCCTGGGAATTGAACCAGCATCTCTGGGGAACATAGCAAATGGTCTTAATGATTGCTGCCTCTCTCCAGCCTGGAATGTCACATCTTGATCCAAAAGCATGAGAGAACTAGACACATTACATGGCATCTAGTAATACACTTCCTCCAGCAAGGCTGCGGCACCTAAGCCTCCCCAAATAGTTCCACCAGATGTTGACTACATGTTCAAATGCTTAAGAATAGAATGAGTTAGCATTCAAACCAAACCACTGCACCTCCTGGTTGACATTGTTAACCAGATGTAGAATTTTGTACATAGGACCAGCTAGAAGGTGTATTTAGTGTTAGGCTATTCTAGGTTTGCTGTCTTCTATTTTATTGAGGTTCTAGCTTTGCTTCCTTCTGTATTTAAACTGAGAACATGTAGAGCTGTTCAATAAAACAATCTGCTTGCATTACACAGTAGCATCTGGCCTGACGATTAGAAGCACATCATTGGTACTGTATTCCTAAAATGAATGTAGACTAGAGATGTAAGACTAAGCAGCAAACACTGAGGACCCAACCTTGGCATAGATGAATAACTAGGACCATCCCTGGGCCAATGGAGAACAAAACAATGTCCCCAAGATGTCACAATGGAAAAGCATTTTACATTATTTAGGGAACCTACATACACACACACACACACACACACACACACACACAAACACATTCATAGGTACCAAAAGCAGTTTCCTCACCCTTTTCCCATGATCACATAGATATATTTTTCATGTTAAGGAAGATTCATATTTTGATAAGAATAAATATCAATAAATTAAATGAAAAATAAACTGTATTATATCTTTATGCTACAGCTCCTTTTCATTTTCCCCTTTTTCTTTTTTCTTTTTTCTTTTTACTTTTTTTTATTGGATATATTCTTTATTTACATTTCATTTCTATTTTCCTGGTTCCCCCGCTCCCAAAATGTCTCATATGTCCTTTTCCCTCCCCCTGTTCTCCCATCCACCCCTTCCTACTGCCCTGTTCTGGTATTCCCCTGCACTGATGCATTGGGCCTTTCCAGAACCAGGGTCCACTCTTTCCTTCTTGTTGGACATCAGGTGGTATGTGGATTGTGTCTTTGGTGTTCCAAGATTCTAGGCTAATTTACACTTATCAGTGAGTACATGCCATGGGTATTCTTTTGAGACTGGGTTACTTCACTCAGTATGATGTTCTCCAGCTCCATCCATTTGTCTAAGAATTTCATGAATTCATTGTTT
>BDUI01000010.1:1480486-1509362 GCA_002335545.1 Apodemus speciosus
TGGAACACCAAAGACACAATCCACCTACCAAATGCTGTCCGACAAGAAGGAAAAAGTGGACCCAGGTTCTGGAAAGGCCGAATGCAGCAGTGCAGGGGAATACCAGAACAGGGAAGTGGGAAGGGGTGGATGGGAGAACAAGGGGAGGGAAAAAGACTTATGGGACATTTGGGGGGCGGGGAAACCAGGAAAAGGGAAATGAAATGTAAATAAAGAATATTTCCAATAAAAAAAACCCATGCCCACAGTGAACACCTATTCCAAAATTCTATACCTCCAAATAGTGTCACTCCCTGGCACAAACATATACAAACCATCACATTCCACTCCTTGGCTCCCATAGGCTTGTTCAGACATGAGTCTATGGGGGGCATATTTAGCCGTAGGATAATTAAAAGTACATTTAGTCCAACTTCCTAAGTCCCCATAAGTCTATAGCACTTTCAAAATGTTAAAAGTCCAAAGCTAAGGTTTTTGTTCTTGTATTTTATGATTTCTACCCAGTTGTTAAAATTTTTAGTAATAGCAACTTTTCAGCTCTAGAAACTAGGGGTAAAAGTTTATCATCATCATCATCACCTTCTTTATCATCATTGACCACAGATGTTAAAAAGAAGCAGGACATCATTGACTTTCTGATTGCAGGCCTAGGCATTAGTTAGTTGTGTCTTTTGCAGTTAATCAACAGTTTCCATAAGCTCCTAATTTCACATGCACACACACATAGAGAGGATTTTTTTATTGAATATAATCTTTATTTACATTTCAAATGGTACAACCTTTCCCAGTTTCCCCCTCCCAGAAAAATGCCCAACCCCTCCTCCACCCCCTGCCTCCAAGTATATGCCCATCCACCCAACCCACTCCCACCTACCCCCCTCAATTTCCCTTTGTTGGGGCATCTCTTGAGCCTTCACCTGACCAAGGACCACTCCTCCCACTGATGCCTGACAAGGCATTCTAGAGAGGATATTTTAAAAGGTTAATATTTTGCCAGGAGGAATTGAAATTGGTGATACACAGACTTGTAGAGTTTCATTGCTGTATTTACTGGGCTGCCTTTATTCTTTTATGGAGATTTACACAGTGGGCGAAGAAGGCTTCAGTTATAATTGGAAGCACTCTTTGCCTGATCTGCTTGTATTGTTAAGTTAATGTCTATAGAGTGCTTTGAGTTCTTATATAAAAGATGAGAAAGATTTATGCAAGTATGTTAGACAATTTATGTCTAATTATGTATACGCAGCTTGAAGAAAGAGAAAATTCTTAAATACTTTATAGCACATGTGGCCTCATTAAATATAATATTGACAGCAGGCTAACAGTAAGAAGCATGGCATGCTATTAATCTTTCTATCTCAGGTTCCTCAGCAGTGCTGGGGACTTCACAAATCTCGATAAATATAAGAATCCTAGCATGTTATCTGTAGTAAAGGTATCATTTATAATAAATTCCCCAACTATTCCTTCTGTCGTGCCGCTTTAAATCTCATCTGAATTTGCCATCTCTCGTCTAAGCGAGGGTTAGTTTTTCATCCCTATAATTAGGTGACTTCTAAATCTTATGGTCAACAAGCCAAACATACAGCTCATAGCCTGTGTAAATAGAATCACATTGTTTCTGACAGCCACGGCATTATTTCTGGAGACTGTGACAACTGTTGCTCAAAGCACATTAATCATATGACTGAGACACTGTAAAATTAGTAGAAAATGCACAGAATCCAGAAATAAAAAGGTTTGAAACCATCCACGGCCAGCCTTTTAACCTTTTGAGGAATTTCAGCATTCCTGCTGCTTCAGGTTTTAAAGGCTCTTCCTGTTCCATGTGCTTAAAACCCTTTTTATTATGGGTAATTTTCTGCATAAAGTGATCCGCTAGATAAAACTGTATTTCAAAACTTTTAAATACCTTTTATTATATCATCATCGCCACGGCAGATTCATTTATGAAACACAAAGCATTCCCATTTGAAGAGATTTATTCTTCTATCTATTTTTTTTCTTGGATTTGCCCATACCCCGTCATGTTCGTGTTCTGAAGGTTAATACGAAAGTCAAGCAGACAGAAGCCAAGGGCTGCAAGCTTTCCAAGATTAGGACTGATTCCCTTCACAGAAATAAATGATTCCTGCCATGTTCGGTGATTTTGTGCAGTGCTCCCCACGGCTGAGTGAATGCATCAATACAGTAGTTCTTACATGCCTTACATACTGATGACACCCGGTGTTAACTGATTGACTGAGCAGCGCACTGGAGACGAAGCACCTGCGAGAGAATTGCAGACATATATATTTTTATCCTGGTTTTCGAAACATTTATTTTACGTTTATTTTACTTGGGAGCCCTAGTATCAAGTTCTACCGGCTTTCAAGCCACTCTGCTAAGGTAGAATAAACCATTCTGTGGTTTTTTGTTTTCAGAATTAGACCAAAAATGGTCTCAGGCTTAAACCCCTTTGCCCAAGCTCAATTTTATGCTTTTGAGGGAAAATGGGCGAAGGTGATTACCAAGAATCCTGACAGATCAGGGGCTCTGTGGAGTTAAAGGTAGCCATGAGCGAGTGGATCATGTAATTCAATCACCAGAAATCATTGTGGATACGTTTTTATGTTATATTTTATTATTGTGTTTTATAGGCTTTGAGGCAGCAGCAGAAAAGAAGAAATGGAGTCTCAATGATGGTGAACAAGACTGTTCCTCGTGTTGTTTTGACACCATTAAAGGTGTCTGATGAGCAGTCGGATTCTCCTTCAGGTAAAGAGCTAAAATATTGTATGCTTGGCCAGTTTCTCCCCGGAGACTTCTTCACGGACTGAGATGGCTTGATGGTTTGCTTTTTTTTTTTTTTTTTTTTTTTATCTTTTGAAATTGAAAAGATAGCCTCATGTGAAGTTCAGTTTTATACATATGTACATATATTTACAATGTATATATATATATATATACATATATATGTATATATATTCTATACATGTACCTATCTTTGCTTCTTTCACTGATTTAAAAACAGCATATTTCCTAGTGGCTGTGTTCAAGGCACTGGGCCATTTATCATGAAATGAGTTAATTTGCTAATGTCAGGACTTGTGAGGAAGCAGATGCTGATGCTGATGTTGATGCTGATGCTGATGATTTGTTGTCCTTGCTTTAGCCTTCCCTAGAATGTTGAACTTGAGTTTTGGACCTCACGCTAGTACGTAACACCACCAAAAGCAGTTTTTCTCTGCGTGTGAGTTTGCTTTTCAGCACTTGCTGCAAAGCCCAGAATCCTTTATGAGTTTTTGTGTTCTTGCAATATTCCTCTCACCTCCATGCAGCGCTGGCCTGCTCTTATAAATTACCTCCTGTCACTGTGTCAGCTGTGAACTGTTGAATTCATTGTGGATTGGTGTTTGCATTTTCTGGTCCTGCTTCAGCATAAAGCTACTGATTAAGGTCTGGCCCTTCCCTCTCTCCCATCTCTCTCTCTCTCTCTCTCTCTCTCTCTCTCTCTCTCTCTCTCTCTCTCATTTCTCTGATCTCCAATATTATCTCTAAATGGCATTGTAGTATTGAAGCTTATTCATGTATTTTTACAAAAGATCCAATTCTTTTATTTAAAAGCTATTTGACCAGTGACTGCGTGTCACACTCTATTAGGCCATCTGCTCTTGCTTTCTCTCCAAGATGGTTGATTTATTGGCCCTTTCTCCTTATATCCAATAAGAGAATTTGATTGTGGGTAGGGTAGGTAGTATATTAACTTGGGGGAAAAGAAAAAAGAGATTATATCTGTGGTTCTTAAAACAATTTTAGATGCTTCTTGTCAAGGACAGGGAGAGAAAGATAATGGCATAATAACTATTTCCTTTTTTAGGATCCGAGTCTAAAAATGGGGATGCAGACAGTTCAGATAAAGAAATGAAACACGGGCAAAAATCTCCTACTGGAAAACAAACAAGTCAGCACTTAAAGCGCTTAAAAAAGTCTGGTTTAGGTGAGTACCAGTTCTCATTTCAGAGATGTGTGTCTTTTAAAAAAACAGAACTTTTTCTTTTTAGCATTTAAACAAGGAAACTGAAAATATCCTTCATTTGTCTAAGCAGAAAAAAAATGCTGAATTGGGAGCCCTTGTTGTAGTTGAGTCTCAAGCTTATGATAGAATGTGATAATATTGGACAAAGCAGAGGTGACAAGCAGAACTAGCATGAAATGTCTGCTCCAGTAATTGATGTCTAGTTAGAATGCTGTCTGCTGTGCAGTATTGTCTGTGGCCTCCCTTTATTGGAATATTCTAGATGAGGGTGGGCAGGGAGGGGATGAGGCTCTTAGGAAGGATGTATTGGATTGGTGAATGCATTGTCATGGGGTCTGCTGCCTTGGGGTTGCCCTGCCTTGATTTTTGTTTGAGATGCTTGAAATATTCAGTAGTACCGGTCTATAAAACAGAAAGACTATATAGTCTCTAAAAGGATTGGGGAACACCGTCCAAAGGTCTTGCTGTTATCAGTGGATTGTATTTTGAATACTTGGGTTTGCTTTAGTAAGGATCTTCAAGTAGCATACTGAAATGTGAGAAACCATAAAATTAGTGACCTGAACTTGTACTGTCCCTGCCACATCTTTGGCAATGTATGACTCTTTATTTGCAGAGGTTTTTTTTTTTTTGTTGTTGTTGTTGTTGTTGTTGTTGTTGTTGTTGTTTAGTTAAAGCAGCCAACATTTATCTGGTTAATTGGTTGGTTTTTGTACTTTTATTTATTGCCTACTGTATGCTAGGAATTTTGCTCAGTCCTAGGATATACCTTACTAAAAAGCGTTGGAATAGGACTGGTGGATTCTTAGATAAAATATGTATGGAAAAGGAGTAGCAATTTTTAATTTAACTCTTTAATATTGCATGGTTATTTATTGTCCATAATTTCTAAGGCTTTTATAGTTATTCTCTTTAACCCCAAATACATCTCTTTGTGTTGGGTAATCACCATGCATGTGTATATACGGATAGTTTTCTCCTGTCTGAGTGTCTTAAGGAACTCCTAAAATGAGAATGACTTGGACAGAATGGTATCTGTGCTATGTCTACACACACGTTACTCATCCATTCTCATGACAAACCCAGGTATGAGTTAAAGATGAGTGACATTTCATTAAAGAGTGTGCTAGCCAGGAAGGGTGACACACCTCTGTAATCCCTGCACTCTGGAGTCTGAGTCTGGAGCTTTGCCAGGACTTCAACTCTAAATGAAAACCCAGCCATCCATGACTATGTGGCAAGATCATCTCCCAAAACAAAGCTAAGCTGGGTGGGAAAGGTGAAGGACTTTGATTCCAGGACTACTGAAGCAGAGGCAGGCAGATCTTTGTGAGTTTGAGGTCAGCCGGAGCTACATAGTTCATAGTAAGACATTGTCTCAAAATTAATCAACTGGTTAATTAATAATCCACTAAATGGATTATTCAGTAGCTAAATGACATACAAGGACAGTGTGTAGGCTCAAGCCCTAGAATGCTCTTTCTTGGCATGCCAGCTTTGGTCATGCGGTGGTGTCAGAAGCTCCAGGTTTGGATCTCTTTTACCTGGATCTCATGTGTTGTAGATGTCACCTTGAAGTCCACACTGAAGTAGAAAGAATCACGATTGCTCTGATGTTTATTGTTTTATTCTGAGGGTCAACTGAAAAATAGGGTAACCCAAGGTTTCTCTAAACAATCCTGCATACCACCGGCCATCTTGTGTGTTCAAACTTAGGTTGGAGTAGTGTCGTAGATGGTTTTCTGGCATGCAAGGATGAAGTAGTAGAAATGATAATGGTGGTTTTTAGGAGCATTTAGGAGGAATGCAGTGAGTTGGAGTTCATGGTTAATGGGCTGGATGGCCAGGTGTGTCAACCTTTGAATGCTAAGACAGGGCATTGTCCTCTATGAAGTTTAAACTCGAGAACTTCATATTTAAGGAACAAAACTATCCATAATATTTTAACTGACTTTATGATTTCAGGTTGGGCTGCACTGAAAGCTATCCTGGACTTCAAATATCCTCACATGTGACCTTTTACTTGGACTCATCGGGCTAAATTTTGATATAATTTATGTCACTTAATTCTTTAATTTTATAGAATAAAATGATTTCCATTTTATAGTTAAAAAATCAATCGGAGGCCCAGGAAGTTAAGAAGGCTCCTCATAAATATTGCAGCCAAGATACAGGCAAAGGCTGTATATGTCTAATTTGAATCATTTGTCTTAGACAGAAAGTGAGCGGCATATTGTCTTGCCCTGCATCCAATGGATGTCATTGTCACTGGAGAACAAGCTCATTGTACATAATATTCAGAGTCTACCTACATGTTATTGTGCAGGTACTCTAGTTGCATGTGGAAGAAGAACTAGCAGTTCTCACTACTCTTGGATAGCCCTCTATCAAACAAAAGAAAGGAGTAGTGGGGTTTAAAATAAGTCTGCTAAAGTAGAAACCTGTAAAACGCCAACAGTCCATGGTGATTCAGAAGGAACTGTGGCTGACTAAGGTGGCAAGCAGCTAAACAGTGGCTTATTTTGTGTAAATGAAGTTGGCGGTGCTCACCAACCTTTTAATATATGCCAACGATATAAATGAACAATGGGGGGAGAGATGTGGAGGAGAAAGCCTCCAGCCTAACCATCTAGGTAAACCTTCTCCTCCAGTTTTTTAAAATATATTTTAATGTTTTTCTTATATTTGTTAATTTGTCGGGTGGTAGTGGGTAGGTGCACAAGAGCCAGGATGTGTGTGTGGAGGTCAGAGGGTTGGTTCTCTTCCGGTTTGTGCTTCCTAGAACTTGATCTTAGGCCTTCAGGAGTACTGGCAAGCATCCGGATCTGCGGAGTCATTTTCCCAGTTCAGATGCTGATTTTTAAAAATATTCCCTAAGAGTCAGATTATTGGGTACTCTCCTTGTCATGGTGCTTTTGGGTAACTGAGGATAGAGAGTGTCCTGCCCATCCTTGTCATCTCCCTGCACCTTTTTATATAACTTCTGTTTGTCAGCTGCTGAGAGAATATTGGATAAAGGAGTGAGTGGATATGTCAACTGAAAATGCTAAGTCAGTCAGTTGAGATAAAGAAGTAATTTCTCTATGACTTGTGTCTCCATGGGTGAATATGTGTCTTTAGAGAAGAGCATTCTTTATGATCCCAAATGTAAGTGTATACAGTAAATAAGTTGACAGTGTCCACTAGCCTTCTAATAGATGCCAACAGTATAAATGAAAAATGGCAAGATGTGAAAGAAAACCTCAAGACTGATCATCTTCAGATAAACCATCATAATTTAGATTTTAAGAATACATTTCTCAATTTTTTATCATATTTATTTATTTGTTGCATGGTGGTGAGTGGATGCACATAATCTGTGGCATGCACATGGAGGTCAGAGGGGAGGACTAGTTCTCCCCACTTCCCGAAAGCCCTAGGCCACCTAGCTGGGAGCAAGACTCTTAATGGTTTCTCTCACCGGACTCAGATGCACTTTTGTCTCAGAACCGGTTTGAACTTACTTCACCTTCTCTCAGTAGGGGTGGCATTATACAAGTCCTTATGTGCTGAAACCATTCTAAATTAGAACATATACCATAAGTTTCTTCTAATTTAAATTAGTAATGCTGAAACAAAATGCAGTCAAAATTAGACTTCATAGCATAAGCCTAAATTTCCATTCTCACGATGAGATTTCCCTGGTGGGATAAAGAGTCACTTCTCATTATCCCCCATGTGTGTTCTCTGTTTCTGTTGCAATTACTTATTTTTTTTTTTTAGAATTAAATGATACTCATCCTGTTCAAGGTATGGTTATACATTTTTCTTGGAATCTAATGAGAATTAGTCAAATGCAGACTGCATGCATTTTTGTAAGATCTTTGTAGTAAAAGGCCTACTGCAGGTCTGTGTGTCACCTCATATTTCCACCTACCCTGGGAGAGGGTTTGGAGTACACAATTAGATCACAGTGCCAGCAATAAACAATAGTTATGGGGTTTGATGGTCCTCCATAGTCTTAGCACTTGAGAGAGTTGTAGCCCACTATGGATACACACTAGTGTTGGTATAGCTCTCCAGTTGTATGACTCTGCTCTTGGCATAGGTTAAACATGTAGACTGTTAATACTTGTCTTTGAAGTCTCTGATTAAATCTATCTGGGAAGATGGTATAAGTCAGTGCAGCTGAAAAAAGTAATGGTCAAACTCCTATTTCTCTGATGATGTTATAGTTAAGACAAAGCAAAGCTGCTTGATTCCCCTTCTATTTCTAAATCAAGTATGGTAGGGAACAGGGGTCTGATAGACTTTGAGCTAAGTGTTATCAGTATCTGCAAGAGCTGTTTTATTGTTGTTGGCCTTGATGCTGGAACAGTCCATGGTAGGCTAACAAATGTCCTTACCCTGTCTCAGCAAAGGATAAACTCACTTCTAACTCTCCTGTGAGTTTTCAAAGATTCTTGTAGCATGTTAGCTTACTGCCTTGGTACCCACTGAATCGAGCCACTGTGTAGTACACTCTCTTGCCACTTCTTTTTTGTTTCTTTTAATAAATAAACAATTTCAGAGGAGTTTTGAGTTGACAGGTGAACCAACAGAAACGGTCATTCCCTTTCACATACGGACAACCTTCAGCATGAATCATAGTAATCCATCACAGTTGGAGTCAGAAAACCTGGATCCGTGGTTATTGTCACCCAATTCTCCCTAGGTGTCCCTAGATGAAATCATATTCATCTACCAATATCCTATTCTGTGGAGTATGCTTCCACTGGCCTATCTCCCACACTGGTTTTTAACCTTTCTCTCCTTTGTGTTTAATTTCTGATGTCTTCCCCTAGCTAAAACATCTGCGTTTTATATTCAGGGTCACTCACCTAAACCAGTTTTTAATTGTTCCTTCATACCCAGTCACACAGTAGGAGTTTAAAACTGTTTGCTAAACACGCCCAAGCTTTTAATGGATGTCTCTGAGGGAGTTTTAATAATGTCCTTATTGAGCCCAAAGTCTGGGATTCATTCCAACATTATGGTTTTTGTTTAATCATTTTGTAATAAAGAACTAAAACTGCTGGTTTTAGAAAATGTTCCATCTTTTAAATTCATGCAGAAAATAAAAGTGAAAATTGGATAATAATTCTATATTTCATTCAAAATATTATCAGTGTTTCCTGAAGATTATTTGGCATTGTTAATAATATCTATTTTTCCAGAGACTATATATGCCAAGACTCTATTTTAATTAAAAGTACTAAGCATAATTAATTTTAAGATAAATAAGAAACTGAAGATTTTTCATTCTTTCATTAAAAAGAGATTTTTTCAGACAATTTATCTTGATTATGGTTTCCCTCCCCCAACTTCTCCAAGATTTCTCCCTGCACCCCTCCCATAGGAATCCACACCCTTTCTGTTACCAAACAGGTATTTACAGACTAACAATAAAATACGACAAAACAAAACAAAACAAATTGCAATTAGGACAAAAAATACAAATGAACAGAAGAAAAAAACGCCAAAGAAAAAGCACTAGACACACTTGTTCTTACACACAGTAACCCCCTAAAAACACAAAATCAGAAGCTATAATATATATATGAAAGAGATCCTAAGGTTTAAAGATCATTTTTTTCCTTTTTGCTTTGTCAAAACCTTATGAGACAAAGAAACTGCCAGTGAGTTTGTTTTATGTTGGTCATCTGCTGCTGGGCAGGGAGTCTGGCCTCCAGTGGTTTGTATCTCTAGCTAATCTCTGTTGGAGAGAACTCTGTTGGAGTTTTCCTTTTGGGTAATTATCAATTAGACATAGCTTGGAAGGAAGGAAGGATGGAGGGATGGAGGGAGGGAAGGAAGGAAGGAAGGAAGGAAAAGGAAGGAAGGAAGGAAAAGGAAGGAAGGAAGAAGGAAGGAAGGAAGGGTTAAACACTGCCTTAAGATCTATCTGTAACTCTCCGAAGTCATTAGAACTGTGAAAAGCTGGGCCATCAAGATGGCTGAGCAAATCAAAATGCCTGTTGCCAAGGATGGTGGCCTGAGTTCAGCCCTGGGAGCGCGCATACTGAAGGAAGAACTGACTTTGAAAGGTGTGCTTACAAGGCCTGTCCTTCTCAAGCCTGGCTCCTCTGTTACTGGATTCATAGGTCCCTGTTAGATTATTCATACAGTTCATTTATCTAGGCTTTGTTGGTTTGGGGATTTTATTACTCTATTTTTATCCCCTATTATAGTGTTTTCTCTAGAACTATACTCTTTGAAAAACTACCTTTCTCCTCAGAAGTCTGTTTTGAGGTTTATTTAGACAGCGTACACTAGAATTGATTTTGAGAGAGTGTGTGTGTTTCTTCCTTGCGTCTTTCTCTTCCTTGTGATATCTGACACCTACTTATTGTGCATGTTCCTACCAGGAAATATGAGTCTTAAAGTCAGCACACTCCTCCTGATACACAAATACACGTGTCCAGATGTGATGTGACTGTAGAACTCTCTGAATACATTACAACAGAGGGTTGATTACGAGGACTTTGGCTGGACACATGCCTGTGATTTTTATCACAGAATGGACCATCTAGTGCAGTCTTACTATAGCTTTGCCTATCTTCTCTGCCTGCCTCTGCTGCCACAACTCTTTAGGCTAAGTGTCTGGGGATTAGACACTAAAGTGACTTCATACTTTTCCTTCAGTGGGCACTGTAGGGAGATGTTCAGCCCGGCTTTAATGAGATAAGACAATCATATATAATTGGATTGTTCTTAAGCCAATTAAGAGTACATGTGTAAGGATAATTAAAATGGAATTAAACATTCTCTGTATGGGGAAATTTAGTTAATGTGTTCAGACTTTTCTTCAGAATTGTAAAACATAGCTTTGTCTTACATGGACATTTTGGACACACGTCTTTATTTGGTTTAGTCGTAAAGGGCTGTGTGCCACCGGGGGTGGTGGTGGGCCCTCCTCTTTTTCCTCCCCTCCTTTCATTAAGAGTTCAGGATGAAGATAAAGTTGTCTACAGCTACATTTAGTTAGTTACTAAATCCTTTATATTGTATGTATGTCAGAGAAAGCCTGCTGATAACATTTTTATATTTAACTTTGTTTTCTCTCTTAAAGTTAACTTAGGAAATGTATAAACTTAAAATAGTTTAAGGCTTGGAGATTTGGTTGAGTAGATATAGCACTTCTTGCACCAGTGTGAGGACCTGAGTTTGGTTTCCAACACTCATGTAAAAAGCTAGCCATGAAGGCATACACATGTAATCCCAGTACCCAGAAGGATCTGTGAGGCCCAGAAGGATCTGTGAGGATCATTGTCATGTGATTCCCTTCCCTCACTGAGAGACTCTGTGCTGGAAGAGTTAGGTGGAGAGCAATTGAGAAGGACTCCCTGTGTCACCCTAAGCTACCCACAGATGCATTTGCCCTGCAGACATGCAGCCACATCCATTCCTGTTCCCTCCTACACATAAATGTGCACATACAATAAACCAGTTCATCTTTATTTAGTGAGTATCAAACATTCAAAATACTGTAATTTTCCTTTAAAAAAATCTGCTTTTAATTTTGCCTGCCCATTAAATCAGATATGTATCAAGAACCATGTCCCTGTTTTTTCATTACCTTTTATGTTTATGCAATTTCTTCTCAGGAATTTCTGATTTCATTAGCTTAATTTAAAAAACAATCTTTTTTATATTGATAGATATCATTATTTTTCTACCACACTGATTTCTACTCTTATTTTATATACTTATATTTTTATAAATATAAAATATTTTATTTTTTATATTTTATATTTCTACTCTTATTTTTTATAGTTAATTCTTTTGTTGCATTTTTAGTCAATGATTGTTTTTTTTAATTCATGACTTGAGCTTTTAAATCTTGAATTTTCAAACTTTCTTCTCTCCTACACTAAAATAGATAACTTAGTTATTAAATCAGTTGAGAAGCATCTTTATAAATACTAGCATTAGTTTACTTTGAATTCTAAAGTACTATCGAGCCCTGGGAATGTCCAAATGTACACTAGTTGTGAGGATGGTTGAACTCTTTGGAAAAGAAAGGTGTAGCTTATGATAATAGATCAGTATTTATTGAGACTCACTGCCCAGTTGTGCGGTGGTCCCTTGCTATTTCTTGAATATCAAATAGCACAATGCCTGCATTTAACAGTTTAATGCACTTCCCTGTGTTCGGTTTATTGCATGAGTGTTGGCCTTGCTTTATGAAAGCTTTCTGTGTTTTTTAATTAAGTTTATAATTTAGTTTTTAGCCACATCTCTTGAGACTTCTCCCACCATTGCGAAGATGGTCTATTTTCTTATTTCTCTGAGCTTTATGTTTTGAGGCTGTCCTATGTATTCAGAAGCTCCGGTCATTATTTCTTACACATGAACTGGATGGTCAGTTTCATTCTTGGTGATGTTCTTTTTGTTGTTTAAAATCTGTTAGTATTTTTCAACTTACCTAGGTGAATTATTAATTATCTCTCGAATAGAGTAGATATCTGAACTTTTTCCATTTTAATGCTAATATAAAATTTTGGTTATGTTGGCTGTGATTTTCTTGGTCTTAATTTGAATTTTTCTTCCTTCTTTAATGCCTGCTCTTTGGCTGATGTTTCTCTTCTGTTCACTAATTCAGAAATGTGTTTGCTTTGTGCTCTTCTGAGAGGCTACTTATAGAGTTTTTTTTTTAAATGTTATTCTCAGTGCCCACATTTTGTTCATATTCTCATTTCCTGCACACCTTCTGAGCTTCATACATGTAATTTTTTCTATGTTGCTTTAACTTCTATGAGTCCTGGGCATTTTTCTCTACAATTAGCACTTATATAGAGGTAGCCATGATTGTGTGACTTCTATTTCACCATTGCTGCTTCGTGGGTAGAAATTCTTGGTCAATAACAACCTGCAGTAGCTTGATCAGCAAGATTTTCTTAGGGATAGATTTTCTGTTTTGGATATTTAAATATTCTTAGATGTTGACATTTGAAAAGCTATGATGAAAGTCCAGGTTTGTCTTTGTTTTCTCTTGGTCCTGTGAAGATACCACGCTGTTCTCTATTGTTTATTACAAAGTTTTTGTTCATCTCATCGCTGTTCCTGATGACTATTTCTTGGACAAAATGGCTGCGAAGAATTTTTTATTTTTTTCATGTTTTGACAGATTTCAACTCAGATGGAAATTGGAATGAGTTCACATCTTTCACGAAATGTGGTGTTCCGCTTTAGCCGAGAGCACTTACCTTAAACATATTACCCTCAATGGTTTTAGATATCACCTCTCTGCCCTCCTCTGCCTTGCTCATTCTTAAACCATTGTAAATGGGCATTCTGACTGTGTATGAGTCTCCGTCTTTCTTTGTTTTAAATTTATTGCTTGAGAATTTCACTATATGTATCATTGTTTGACTAAATCCATTCAGATCCTTCCCAACACCTTCAGTGTGCCCCATACACGGATACCACCACTTTGCCTACCCAATTTGTAGGCTCTCTCTTTTAAATCTGTTGAGTATTCTTAGCATTGCCTACATACATATGGTTCTAAGGCCATTCCCGAGAACATGAGAAGCCTATTAATGGTTACAACCATTAAAAGAAAAATAAGCAAAAAAGCAAAACAAACACAAAAACTTTCTTCTCAGCAGCCACCAATTGCCAGTAACTTTTCAGCCCAATCCACAAAACAGAATTCACATGTAGTATAGTCAGTTGGGCTAATCACCCATGACTGTGTAGTCACAGGTGCTGTGACTTTTACTATATTAACATAATATTAGATGGCCTCCTAAATGCTGGTCTTTATACCCATACATTATTTCTGTTCCCAGCCTTTGTCAAAGAATTTTTGTAGTCCTGACTAATGCTGAGACTCCTAACTGACCAACATTACTTGCATTTTTGTCTTTTAGTCTTACTTTTGTGCTTAATCATTTAAAGCAATGATCAGCACGTTGTTTATTCATTTGTTTTCTGTAAAGGACCAGTAAATAAGTGGGAGCCGTTTCATGCTGGACTGAGTTTCTGCTACAGCTCTTCTGTTACGCATCATGTTTCAAAAGCAGAACAGAACAATCTAGAAAACACCAGGAATGTTGTGTTCTAGCAAAAGTTTATTCAGCAGCACAGGCATTGGACTACTTATAAGATAGCTTAGAGACCACAGTGCCCCGACCTCTGAGTCAAAGCACACTCTATAATCACAGGTAGCTCAAGTTGCAAACAGTTGTCCTTCTGCTGTAAATATCAACTGTCAGTGCCTAGAGTGTGTTTCATTTCTTCTGATTGCCAGTTAAGAGCCTGCGCACAGATTCCAGTGGACACCAGAGTGCCTTAGATTGGAGAATGATTTGGAACAGGATACTTGCCCCTCAGATCTCGCATCTGGAATTCTTATCAGCATTTGTTTATTAAATTAGCACTCTCAAAATATACCTTGAATGGAAATCTTCTAAAAACTATCTGTGCTTACTATGCTGTGTGAAACTTGGTGGGAACGGACAACTGATATTGCTGCCGTCTATTTGTTAAAATTAAGAGTACTGAACAGAGATTTAGCTCAGCAGGAGAGAATTTGCTGTGCATCTTCAGTGCCCCTCTGTTCGATGCTTAGCGCTGAAAAGACAGAAAATTAAATTAACAATATGTTGCTATCATTGGAGTTAAGTTTTAGAGAACATACAAATATTTGTTTATTTGTGCTTCTAAATGTTTTGCAAATTCTAATGAATTTGCAATTATAATTACCTATACCTTAAACTCAGGAGCCCTAGGCATGAAGATTGCCACAAATTCAAGGCCAGTTTGAAAAACCTCAGGTGTGCCTGCATTATAGTGTGAGATTCTGTTTTGGAAAAACAAAACCAATTAAAAAAAGCATCCTGGTACTGATTTAACTCCAATAAATATTGATTGAACTACAACTAAGGTAGACATAAGCCTTACTAATGAAGTTTTTTTCTGATTTCTTCTCCAGAAATAATTCTAGAAGTGATAGAAATAAGCACACGACTGGATACATATGTTCCGTGATCACGTGTTCAGATGGGCGTGTCTCTTCGCTCTGTAGTAAACTCGTAACTCTTGCTTTATTCATCCTAGGACACTTGAAATGGACCAAAGCTGAGGACATTGACATAGAAACCCCCGGCTCCATTCTCGTCAACACTAACCTGAGGGCGTTGATCAACAAGCACACCTTCGCCTCCTTCCCACAGCACTTCCAACAGTACCTCCTGCTTCTGCTCCCAGAGGTGGACAGGCAGGTGAGTGCCGTCCAACCCAGTCCCCACCCCCGCCGGACTGAGCAGTGGCAGGGCCCGTTGTCAAGGCAACTGGTGTCTGGGTGGACTGCTCAGCAGTGCAATGTAGTATATAATCTATTTAATCTGTTTAGTGACAGCCGCTGTTGGATAAGTTCTTTAGTCTGACAAAATAGAACTATTATTTCTTAAATTCTCAGTAATGAGCCTATTCAAAATTCAAACCACAGTACACTCTGGTAGAATAAAAACTCACATTGGGAAAGAAAAAAAGAGAGAGAAATCAAACATTTCACTATCAAATAAATCTTTGAAGTAGCTGCTCCTTTGCCTGGAGGGAATATTGAAATTTGGTAATAAAAAAAAAAAAAAAAAAAAAGGCAGGGCTTCTGAGAAATTATGTTAATGTTTTTACTCTGATTCTTTCCAAAAGGCATTTAAAATTTATGTTTGCATTTTCTTTCTGCAAGCCTGCCATCGATAATACGATGTCTAAAAATAATCACCTTTTATCTTCCTGGTATAACTACAGATGTCCTAAATATAATTTTAGAAAGCTTCTAAAGTAAAGAAACACAAATATAGATATGTAAAAGGAGGCATCAATCAACTTTCAAACTGTCCTGTCAGGGAAGAGAAGGGAAAAAAAACTCTTCATATAAATTTTTATTAAATGTCACAAAAAATGTTATATGCTATCTTTAAAACATTTCTCTGTGATTCTTTTTTATTGGCATAAAATATTCATTGTTCTGTAATTCGTATCTCAATAAACTCTGAGACGGTGCATTTTTCAGTTCATTTGTTTAACCAGCACATGTGTGCTTGTGAATTCATATGTTATAGGTCCATCTGTGAACCAAATTAAGCAACATTGATTCCATACGTCTATACCACTCTGCATAATTTTGATAGCTTTCTGAATGGCTTAGCTTTCTACTAACTTGTCCGTCTTTTTATAAATTTTTATAAAAAGAATTTTTATAAATTTTATTATGGCGACTAATAGATTGTTCAAATTCTCACATAGCTCTTGAATGTATTCATTCATCTTTCCAAATAGATTACTTTGACTTCAGATACGTTTCATTGGGGAGTTTGCCACGATTTAACCAAAAGTTCATAATCTTTTATGGTGAATCTAATATGTTTTATAAGCTTCAGGAAAGCAGACAGTAAGTGTTTAATCAATACCTATGTCATGAATGATTAAATACATTCCACTTGGATACATGTCCTTTTCCCAGATCACCAAAGCAGGAGGAGAACTAGCCGAGCTGAGACTGATGAAAGCTCACAGTGCTTTTCTAAGCACAAATGCAAGTGGAAATGTCAGAGGCCAGCTTAAGATTCTTCCTTTAACCTGCAGATGCAGACAGAATTGGAATCAAATGGGTAGAAAACTACCAGGAGAAGGGAGATGCAGAATTACAAAAATTGAGAGACTGGAAGGACTCTATTATAGGAAGAACAGTAGAAATTATTATGAAAAGACACCAGGAATGCATCTAGAAGATTTCTAAGTATCAAATCAGGGTCTTACCTTTTTTCTGGGCTATCTGTTGTGGACCTGAGGTCTTCTCAGTAGAATATAGTCTAATAATACCATCTCTTTTAAAGACTTTTCCATGTAACTGGCTTTGCTAGGTAACATCCCCCTCCCCCTCATTCCTAGCGTATACTGACTTAGGGAATGATGAGTTAGTTTCCTTACAAAATTTCCATACACATGTATTCCATACACGTGATGTTGCTTATCATATTCATGCCCCTGCCTCTACCAGATTCTTACCCTCACCTCGTACTGGTGGGCTTCCTCTTCCCAAAGAGTGTCCCATCACTCTCATGTCATATGAAGAGCACTGTTTTTAAAGACAGTTATTTCCCCGTACTGAGAAGGAATGCCAACCATGGGGGACATGAAAGTAGGAGTAATCAGTATAGTCAGGAAGCATCACTTCCCAAAGATTAAGAATGGAGGGTTTGAGGGGTTGGCTTGGAAATTAAAAATGAAAATATAGTCATCATCATCCTTTGTTCCTCCTCCTCCTCCTCTTCTTCCTTGCCCTTGTCCTCTTCCTCTTCTTCCTCATATATGACTTCAGATTTGCTTCACAACCTCTGAAGGAAGGGATAGGGATTAGCTACAGATGGTCTTTTTTATTTTATTTGTTAAACTGGTAACTCAGGAGTCAAGGAAACCTTTGGAGATTCATTTGGTGGCATGTACAGTTGTTTTCTACACTTTGACTGCATGTGATTTATCTTGTTGACATTAAGATGTAGCATACACGACATACTCAGTAAGTACTAGTGGAATGAAGAAATAACAAATTGTCCTAGATTTACCCAAGGATGCAGTACCCCAAGAGACCATGGTATGAGACTGATATTTTATTCAAACTGCAGCAGTTTCTATTACTTCATTTTTTTTAGCTACTGTAAGAAAGAAATATAAATAAATTTGGCACAATACCCATTCTTGAATAACATTCAGCCCTTTGGGAGATTATTTATTCAAGAAATACTTACAGAGCATGCATTGAGTGGTGTTTACTTGATGAATGCAGAAACTGTGAGAGAGTCAGTTGTGTGGCTTTCTTTATAATTAGGGAATAAGATTAATGCCTGTATAGGTGTACACTGAATTTAGTAACTGAGGCGTATGAGTGTCGAAACAGAAGCACCAAGTCCCTTGAAATCATCACAAATGAACAGTTCATTCAGATGCAGTATTAGTGATAACTCCGTAGTGAGGAAGTATGGTGGAGCTAAGCCTTAAAGCATTGGGCCGTGCTTTTAAAGTAAAGAGCATCTTCCAGAAGGAACATATGACATTACAAACTGCACACAGGAAGTTCCAGTAGACACTGTCCTTCTGTGTGATTAATGTTATCCGCAGAGGAATTCTAAGACACTCTGAAGAAGAGCACCTTTCCCAGAAAACTTCAAGACCTGGTTGCAGGCTACATAGACACTTGGAACTTTGTAGGAAACCAGTAGGAACCATAAAAGATGTTTCAAATGAGAAAGGACACACGTACAATTACTTACTTGGATATTTTAGTGTCTAGACCTAGAGGAGGGCAAGAGGGTTAATAAACTAATTGCAATGCTTGTTTTCCCTGAGGAGCTAGTATCCCTGTGAGTGACTGACAGGAGAGGCAGAACAGTGAGGTAAGGGGGCTGGACTGCAGAGAGTGCAGGTGTGGGGAGAAGAGCTAGTGGCCTGACCATGGCCATTAAACGTGGAAACACAGAGGACAAAATCCTATCCATATTTCCACCCCAGAATAATTAGGTTCAACTGGCAGATTACCTGTGATGTGGGGTTCTTGAAAGCACTTAAAACAACTGAGATTTCACCTCCAGGAATTTGGAAGGATATCGCCTGCTATTGGCTTTGTCAGCATTTGGAAGAGAGAAATTTGGATTATATTTTCTCTCCATCTGCCTTCCCTCCCTTCCTTCCTTCTTAGCCTCTCTCTCTCCCTTTCTCCCTCTTTCTTTCCTCTTCTAAACCAAGTGGGCTTTATGCTGTCACCTGGGAGGCCAATGTACAGGTGACTTGATATGAGCTGTCAAGGGTACTGCTGTCTGGGTTGAGCTAAAAACTTTCCAGATTGCTTCAACCACTGGTTTCCTGGCCTCCTGTTAAGGAGTGGGGAAGGCGCAGGAATATGATCTGATTGCATCCATTTGTTTGAGCCTGTGGAAGGCTCTATAATTATACGAAACCCCTGGGAGTTTTACTGGGTCAAAAACTTCCACCCAAACCTCCTCGGAATTCCTAACTCTCATGTTTTTCTTCCCCGAATATTCCATGTTACTTCTTTCTTAGGAGCCTAAAACAACCTTGTAGGATTCCTAACTTCAGACATCTGCAAAGCAAAGTTCATTGAATGATGGTGACCTTAAATGTGGTTCCTGCTGAGGCCACCTGCTCCCGTATCAAACTGTGATGCTAGTCCAGAGAATGGAAGGCACAGACAGGCTTGAGGCAATGAGGTCCTGCTCTTGGAACAGTGTTTCCAATGCTCCTGCCGTGAAGGTGTGCACTTATATTAGGTTCAGAATCACTTTGAAAATTTTTTTCTGCTGGGTAGTGGTGGCACACGCCTTTAATCCCAGCACTTGAGAGGCAGAGGCAGGCAGATTTCTGAGTTCAAGACCAGCCTGGTCTACAGAGTGAGTTTCAGGACAGCCAGAGCTATACAGAGAAACCCTGTCTCAAAAAACCAAAAAAATTTTTTTTCTAAGTTTTGTTTGAGGGTGCACAGCAGAGATGAATGGTAACTAACTATCCCTTCAGAAGAGGGGTAAATTGAGCTTCACAGCTCCCTACTGCTCCCCACAACAGCCCAAGGGGTTCCCCTTGAGTTTTAAGGGCCTTTACTCTGGATGAACTGGGCTTTGTGGTGTGGACTGTAAAAAGGATTCAGAACTAGCTGGTTTATGAGGAAGAGTTGGAGATCATATCAAAGTTACCAAACATACCTTAAAATGGGCATAACTGATAAGCTGAAAGGACTCCTGAAAGGCCATTTACCTTTACTCTAAACACAATCAAGTTTGAGATTAGTAGTCCACCACTATGAGCAGTGAGGCCCCACCCAAATCATGTACCATCAAGCCTCAAGCCTGAGTCACTACCACTGCAACATAATATCTGTATAAGAAAGGAATCTTAGTTTTGTGGGGGAAGCCTTTGGGGCAGATGTTAATCATGCTAGAGTTTGTGTTTAAGCTGGTGAGAGGTCTCAGTTGGACTCTGGGTTAAGGGACTTCCTCTCCCTTCTCACATGTGATACATGCCAAATGAGCTCAATCTCTGGCCTAGCGATTTAGTCTTCTTCCCACCCAATTGATTAGGATATTAGAGATAGTGGAATATGTGTCACAGAAAAACAGAAAGGGAACTGTTTAGCTGAAAGAAGAGGGGTATGAGAGACAAGGAAGAGGAGTATGGAGGCCAGTGGGGGTGAAAAAATACCACGACATATCTGCATGATAAAACACAGAAGCTATGGCCTTCCTTTCCATAAGCCTAGTGCAAGTGGTGGAGACCAGAGATTAGAAGTAATGGTTTCTTTGTGATCGGAACTCCAGCCAAATTTAGCCTGGAGTCCCAGCAAGATCCCTTTGATCAACAAGGGTAGTATACAGAGCTGTGACTCTATTCAGTGTTGCTTCTGCTGCTGTTTGCTGTCTGGAATAGACATTAGTCTTATCATAACACCTTTGAAGACTGTAAGGCAATCTGGGTTGGTATGGTGTTTTCTCCTGATCAGAATCAAATTACGGTCCTTGAGAAGAGGACGGTAAATGAATCTGTGTTCCTGCGTGTTGCCGCTCAATTTCACTAATGAAAACTTACTCCTTACCTCTTTGAAGGTAAGGAAGTTAATTTTAGCCATGTAAATATCTTGTTGCTCTTCAAATATCCCACTTACTAATTTATATTTGTTTTTAATAGGTTATTATGCTTAAATTGTCCCACATTCAGGCATCAGGAGACCATTAAAGGTGGCTCCTGTGCTCAGAGACATGTCCTGACCTCTTTCTTCTCTACCTTGAGGCACACCAAGACCAAGGTGTTCTTATCTTGATTTTTACATTCTTGGTACCAGTCCAAGATGAGCCCTTTCACCAGGAAACCAGGATTTTCTTTAGTGTAGTTTAGAATCCAGAAATCCAGACTTCATGAAACATAAAGTCTTTCACTCTTGGGTTATTGCTTCTCCCAGGTCTATGACAGATTTAGGAATTACATGTTGGCACAAAATACATATGTCCCTACACATGTGTGTGGACAGTTCTTTAAGTCTGTTTGACTTCAATGAGCATCATGTAGAGAACAGTGAATCTGGTTTGTAACCAGTACACAGTACACACCAACATCTATCTCTAGATGCTTTCTACCTTATAAATCATGAATTCAAACCTGATCTAATACTTTGTGGGTCATTTCTAGTGTTATTCTTTCAACCTGTCTATTCTCTAATTCTTCTGAGAGAAATTGTCTTCTGTTATACTTAATATATTTAAATACTTGATGTCATCTCTCTCTGGGCAGCCATTGTTTTACCTTGGTCAGTTAACCTCTTCTATGTGGATGAGTCCTCATCACATCCATGCTCTGACTAGAGGACAGGCCCCACCTAGTCACCCATGTCTCCGAGACACCGTCTCTCTCCTAACCAACTGCACATGGGAACATAACCCAATGCAGGTGCTTCCTCACCAGCCCCAAACTTGACATTTCTGTCCAGGTGCTTCTATTGACTGCTACCATACTGTGCATTAGCCTGTAATTCTGTGCTGTTCCACACAGACCCCTCACCTCACTACACACTCTCACACACACACACACATACACACACACACACACACACACACACACACACACACACACACACACAGAGGGTAGGGGTAGGGGTAGGGGTAGGGAACTTATGTCTATCTAATCTTCAGACCTGAATCATTCAGAATGCAAAAGAGGAGGCCCTCTGCTTTCTGATTGTTTGGGATCCACAGCTGTGGCAGAGACAGACAGAGAGAGAGAGAGAGAGAGAGAGAGAGAGAGAGAGAGAGAGAGGTGAATCTAATCCCCACACCTTCCCTCTGTCGCCAGGGCCAGTGCAGGCTGGCTCCCTTGAACACTCCTGCAGAGAACTGGTCCCCACAGAGTTTTTTTTCTCTACAGAGTTCTGGAAGCATTCTTCTTACCACATCAAGAAATATACCACTTTGTACTATTAGTCCTGGCTTATTGTACCTTCTTTTTTTGTCAGTTTTCTCCCTCTTGGCTGCGGCTTTTATAAACCTTAGCTTCAATTTACTCTCCTCTAATGGTCCAACCTTGAATGAGCTGTCTATGCTTGTTGGCACTCTTGACTCACCAAACTCTTAAGTATATGGGTTGCTGGCTATTGAGCCCAGGGCCTCACACATGCTAGGCAGATGTGCTACCACTGAGCTGTATTTTCAGGCTCTTCACGGGCTTTTTTGTGAAGTTGAATCATTTGGCCACAAGCCAACCCTAGCTTTTGGAGTAGGAATAGGATATGTAATTCAAAGAATAATTCAGCCAGTTTTAATTTGATATTTATTTTTGTAAAATGCTCTGCTAAGCACTGGTAGTATAATATTTAAAATTTACACTTCCTGTCATCCTGAACTCAAGCTGTAGTGGCGTTGTTGCCTGCTCTGGGGACCTAAAGGAACTAATTATATTCTGAGGGCAGAGAGCACTAGAAAGAATCAGGATATGTACCAAAGAATCATGGAGGATGGCCTAAGTAGAGGCAGCAATGTAAGTCAACAATAATGGTAATCACTCACAATGTCCAACTTTCAATATATGTAATGATTAACCTTTACAATAAAGTGTCTGTGCCATTTATCCTCAGTTCCTATACATGAAACTCAAGATCAAGGACAAGACCCAGATCAATCTAACTTCTTCCAAGTATAATCAAGGGAGTCAGAGATTGAACACTAGATAGTGCACTTCAAGTTCATGCTATGTCCCCTCAGAATCTTCCTCACACCAAGTATACAAAGGCAAAGAAGGCAGAGAGATCTAGCTGCACCCAGGAAGGTTGGGATATCAGGTCAGGACACATTGGCTACAAAGGTGAATTGGAAAACTCTTAAGAAAGACCACAGGACCTCTAAGCAGCTTAAATTAGATGAGGCTATTTTAGTGGAGGTATGGCATGGATAGACTCATGTTTTCTAAAGACCTTTGGTGGGAAAGTGAAGTCAGAGGATAGGGGATGGAGGTCCCCACCCTTGCTGTGGTCAGCCATGTTCTCTTCCTTCAGATACTCAGGCAGTAAGCCCGTGTGCCATGTCTTAGATGTTCTGCTGTGTTTGCTGTTGCATTTGGCAAGAGAACCCAAATTTCATGAGAACCCAAAGGTATTGTTTTACAATGGCCTTTCTTTTTCACTTATTTAAATTTGTTCTTTGACAATTTCTGTCACATACATTGTGAATCCTGGTGATTCTTGCCACCTTACATTTTTCTTATCTCTTTCATGTCTGTGATATTTTTCTTATCTGCCTTCCCTATTGGTCCCTTCCCCATGATTATAACTTTTTGCTTTGTTTTGTAATCCAACCCACTAAGTTTCTCTAGGGTCTTCTTGAGTAGTCATAGGTGTGGAACTATCCCGAGTGGGTGCACATCTAAAGCCTCCCCTCCCCAGGGATCCATCAGTAGACGATAATTTAGCAGGTAGAAGTTTAGCCTTATAAGCTCTTCTGTTATCCATGACTGGCTGTTAGGTATAACCTTGAGCAGATCCAGCATAGGCAATCACATCTCCTGTGAGTTCATGGCTGTTATGCCTAGAAGATAGCATTTTACAACTACAATCCTTTCTTAATTCATCTGCCTTTTAAGGTACCCTCTTTAGTTATTCAGTCATATGTTTCTATTTATTTTTTTTGCACATATGCAACATTTGTCTTAATTTGCATAAAAATATCAGAGTATGACTTTATTTGTTCAGTGTGTGTAGTAAATAGGAGAGGGTCAATAAGTTAGGATGGAGGGATGAATGKATGGATGGAAGGATGAATGGATGGACAAAAAGATTAATGGATGAACGAATGAATGGGCAGATGAGTAAATGAACTGGATGAATTAATGTAAAAAAATAAGTAGATATATAAATGAGTGGGTTAATGAATAAATAAATGAAGAGATGATATGAAGAACTTTAGCAGAGACATTGTGGAATTTTAAAATGTCCAGATTCATGAGGTATTAAATGAAGGCATTGCTTTGCTCTACCACAAATCAACAGACCAAGAGTCTCAAGGAATGATAACAGCTTATTCTTGGTTCTGGAGACTGGAGTCCAAGGCCAAGGTACTAGTGTAGATGATTCTCCAAATGACTTTCACTCTCCTTGGTGCACACATGGACCTACATGGTGAGAGTGCACCCCAGCATTTCTCCTCCAGTGATTCTAGGCTAGAAAATCTCTGCAGTGACCTCATTGTTCCTTAAAGACATGTCTCTAAATAATAGCCACACTGCAGAGCTGGAGAGATGACTCCGTGGGTATACGTGCTTACTACTCCTCCAGAGCACTTGGGTTCAGATCCCAACACTCTCATTGGATAGCAGTACCAAGGGATCCAATGCCTTCTTCTCTCCTCTGTAAGCACTTCACACATGACAGATACATATATACATATGCACAAATAAAAATAAAAATCTTTAGTTATAAAATAGTCACAATGTTACAACCTCATCATTTTTAGAAATAAAATTATGAATGTTTGATAATCAGTTTAGAGAACATGTATTTCAGTTGTGACCTCTTGTACAGTTGAGAAAGTAAGCTTCCACATGTTTTAGCCTAAAAATTGAAGCTACTGGTGAGAGAGATTAATTGTGGAAAAGCTGCTTCTATTTATTGACTAAATTTTCTGAATTCAAAGAGGTTAGATTACAGTAGTAAGGAAAATAATTTTATACTTTGTGTGTTTGTGAGTGTGTGTGTGTGTGTGTGTGTGTGTGTGTGTGTGTGTGTGCATATACTGAGTCCTGAGCTCAAGGGGGAGCAGCAGAAGAATGAGAACATAGTTAAGTGTAGAAGTGCAGTGCAAACTGAGTCTGCTCGGAGAATGAAGACAGTCTGGAAGGCCGCATGATGGACCCGGGTAAGAATTCAGTATCCCTAAGGAAGTGACAGCTGAGTCATGTTGATGATGAGGTTAAATGGTGGTTGACAAAGCTGTTCTCCTTACCTGTTTATACCCTAATAATGCTAGTGGCTTTTTGGTCCAGTTACTTTGTTAACAGATAAGCTGGAACTTAGTTTTCGAAAGAGTAAGATAATTCTCTGATTCTTAAACAATGGATTTGCAGAAGACTAGAGGAGGTTTGTGAGATGCTTATTGGCTGACTCTAGGACTCAGGCTAGTAAGGTTGAAAGGATGGATCTGCACCAGATGGATGTTTGGGAAGAGGTAGGAATATGTGTCAAGGAAGAACAGTGCCTCACCTGTTCACTGTTAAAGTCCAGCAGAGCACAGTTTAAATATGATCAGCTAGATAAACATGAAACAAAATTTTCTTCACTTACAGAACTTTAATTCTGACTCCGATGAGAAAACTCCAGAGGATCAGGGTCAGGGTAGTATTGGCCAGGGCAAGTGAGGAGGTAGAAATCACCCACCCTTCGCTAAGTCTCCACATGAAAAACAATGCTTCCAAAATCTCAATGCTTGGCTCTTTGGCCAGCTGTGCATTTGTGCCTTTCTCTGCAGATGTGCTGGGAGAATTGTTAGAGGCTCCCTGATGGTGCACGGCAAATCTTCCTTTAAGAATTTACACTTTATCAACGTGTCTACGTAGAACAATTTTGTGACCTTTTAAAAATATATGGCAGCTGATGGAATAAATGTCGCCTAAAGTAGAGTCATATTTAGGCTTTTATTACACTTTCAAATTGAACCTCGCTGATGAGCATGTTGTTGCCCTGCCTGTCATCTGAATCATTTTTAAGTGATGATCTTCACCACTTCCATTTGGTGGCATTCGAGCAAACAGGGCTGCCTGCAAACCTTTATCAGACCATCCCCCAACAGAGTCTCAATAAATGATACCTTTTATTTTTGACCAAATGGTAACTACAGCATTTCAGACCATTCTGTCTCCTTGCAGGCTTTTTTTTTTCTGGGTCTGTATTCAGTGTCTATGGTCTGCGGAATGGCTAGATGCTGAAGGGTATGCACAGTGTAGGCACTTTAAAATCCTATCTGCACTCACTGGCAGTAATGCACATAATTTTAACTGTGGAGAATGTCATTAAACTAAAATGGAACATTTACACAGTCCTTTTACAGCGAATTTTGGACCAGGAAAATGAATGTGTGTGTCAGGCATTTACTGCAGCCGAGAATGTGATTTATTGATTTCTGATGGCTATGTTGGCATCAGTGTATATATTTAAAGAAGCCTTTATAAATGCAAATGGGAAAGGGCTTTTGGTTCTTTTTCCTCCGTGGAAATAGCTCATACATTTTCAATAAGCCAGGCTCCTCTTAGAGATCATTCCATGTACTGTATATATTGATTTAAAAATTATACTGCTATTTTATTCTACAAATAGCATATATAATGAAATATCAATTTACCTAAAAGATTATAAAATTCAAATTTATAAAAGATATGAAAAGTACTAGTATCTTAAGCCTTTAGGTAAAAGTAAGTGTATACTTGAAGTGTAATTATTTTAATGGAATGGTCATGTTGGCTTTTCCCCTGCTTCTGACAGCAAATCTTAAAGTACTTAGGAAATCCATTATTCCTTCTTGCCTAAGTCACTTACTGGTGATGCTAAATCACATATACCCAATGATATCCTTGCAATCCAAGGCTTGTCATTTCCATGCCTGCAATTCAGACTGTAAGGGAAACATGAAAACATACATAACTTATTTAATAATATGGAAATTACTTATGGAAACAACTGATTTTATCTACATTATTTATCTCTTAGCTCACTCATGGTTAACATCAGATTAATCAGTATCTAGTTTCAACTTATGTCAGATAATGTATAGATTAGACTGAGTTACAAATAATAGGCCATTCAACAAATCGAGCTTCTTTTATTCCTGTGCACAGCATGGTTAAGAGGAACACAAACTCATTCAGCCTGCAAAGCATGGTTCTTTATTATACACCATGTTCTGCTTCTTACATATAAATGCTATATGGTAACAACAGCCTGCAAGGGCATCCTTGACCATGTATAATTCACTACCACTACCATATTTTATTACTGATACTTTATGTTGCCATGTGAGATTTACATAGTTGCCTTTGCTTTCTAATTCATTTAATAAAATTTTCATGGAAACCTGCTCAACTTTTAGCTTTTGCAGGAAGAGAAAAATGAGAGTTTTCTATGAAGAATAGACTTCCCCTAGCTTTTTTTTACAGATGTGGAAAGGAACAGCACTATGGTGTGATGGTGAGAGTTAATTCAGATGGCAGCTTACCCATTGTTTTAATGGGTAGGAACATTGTCTAAGAACACTAGCTTTCTCAAACATAAAACATGGCAAAAACTCCAGGAGGGAAGCACTTCTAGCACTTAGCTGAGGAACTCATGAATTTCACACCTAGTGCTGCTGCTGCCTCTCGTTCCTATGAACTCTGGTTACCTGACACTCACCATCGCACTTCATTTGTTCCAGTGAATAAATGAATGATGTGGCTTTCTGTGAGGGGTAAAGCTGGGGGAGGAGTGAGTGCTGTGTTTGAAGTATATATGTCCATCTAAATCCACACATTTAAACCTGCACCCCATGATGACAATGGTATTAAGAGCAAAAGCTTTTGAGGCAGTGATTAAATTCTCAGGTTGCTGCCCTTGTCCGTGGGAATAGTGTCCTTGTGAAAGAAGTCTCACAGAGCTTTTCCACCCTTGCATCTATTCTGCCAAGTAACCTCAGAGCAACAAAGGACCATCTTAGAAGCAGCACCGTCTTTGCTGATACCTGGTGGTGCAATTCTAGATTCCATATCTATGAATACACTTCTGTTCTTTACAGATTACTTAGTCTCCTGTAGTTTGTTCCCAAAACACCAATGGATGAAGGCAGAAGGTTTTCAAGTTTTCAGATTTGAACACAGGTCTGAGTTGCTTTTGAGACATCTATGTAGATTTTGGGAATAACAAATTAGCTATAGACATTTAGATGCTGAACTATAGTTCCAAGGTAGAATTTAAAATAATTGGTCCCAGTGATATACATTCATTCATTAAAACCATAAATCAATTCTGGGGTTATAATTCAGTCACAGACTATTTGCTTTGCTTGTGTTAGGATTTGAGTTCAGTCCCTAGAACTAAACAGATACATTTGTATATGAATGACATAGGTTATAATGTAAGAAGTCGGGAAGATTAGAGCTTGAGTCTTCTATGTCTTAATGAGTTCATAAAGGTAAATGGCCTTTCAAAAAAGACTAAACAGCAACAGTCAGTTAAGTGAGGTAGAGGAAAACCAACTAGGCCATCATTGAAGTCAAGAGAAGTTGTGTATCTTCAGGAGGACATGCCCTCATTTCCATGCAAACTGTGGACTGAATGAGGTGAGGTCCAAGAACTAGCTATCAGCTCTCACATACAGCTTGCTGGCGATATGAACTAGGAAGAACAAATTAGAGTTATTAAAGGGGGAAACAGAATAGTTTGAATAGGACTCTTCAATATCCCCCATGTGAATAAAAACATGGGGATGAAATAATAGACTCCACATTTCTTATTGGGTACATCGAGGCTATTGATATATCTACATATGTACATATATTTTTTTTTCACGTTTCAAATATTTTTTTTATTGGATATATTCTTTATTTACATTTCATTTCCCTTTTTCCTGGTTTCCCCGCCCCCCAATGTCCCATATGTCTTTTTACCTCTCCTCCCCCCCCATCCCCCTATTCACCCCTTCCCACATCCCTGTTTTTGTATTCTCCTGCACTGTTATAATAGCCAGAACCTGGAAAGAACCCAGGTGTCCCTCAACGGAAGAATGGATACAAAAAATGTGGTATATATACACGATGGAG
>BDUI01000010.1:1509947-1522371 GCA_002335545.1 Apodemus speciosus
GGTCTACAAAGTGAGTTCAGAACAGCCAGGGTTACACAGAGAAACCCTGTTTCGAAAAAAAAAAAAAAAAAAAAAAAAACTGGTTGTTCTTCCAGGGACTCCAGGTTCTATTCCCAGCACGCACATGATGACTCACAACTGCCTATAATTCCAGTTCCACAGAATCCAGTACTTTCTTCTGGCCTACATGCGACACCACACATGCACAAGATGCACAGACTTAAATGCTACAAAACACACATACACATAAAAATGACATAAAAATTTAAAAGGTACCATGTCTTAGTACCACAGTAAAAAATTCAGCATGTAGTTTTGTTTGTTTGTTTTGTTTTGTCCTGGGGGGGAGGTGGCCAAACCCCAGTACATGTTCAGAACCCATTGCTCTGTCTCCAGTGTTACTATATCTTTCATCTGACTATTCAAATTTAATATTGAGCTCCTCCAGAAATTTTTTATTCTGCTTATCTTACATTCCAATCTAGGATTTCTATTTGGTTATTCATCATAGCCTCTGTGTCAGTATGACATATATATATATGTATATATATATATATACATATATATGTATATGTATATGTATATGTATATGTGTATGTGTATGTGTATGTGTATGTATATATATATATATATATATGACACAATTATTGTGGCTCACATAGTTAAGTATGACTTGCTTTCGTTATTTAAAATTTTTAATTCATTTTATATGTATGGTATCTTGCCCACATGTATGTATACCACATGCATGCCTGGTATACACAAACACTAGAAGATGGCATCAGATCCCCTGGAACTAGAGTTACAGATGGGTATGTGCTAACGTGTGTGCTAAGACGAGAACCCAGATCATCTCGAAGAGCAGCCCAGGCTCTTAACTTCTGAGACACCTCTGCAGCCTGTATTTTAAAAGATAAAAGAATACATTCCAAATGCTTGTTTCGATTTTCTGTTAAGTCCCACAGCGAGGCCATTCACAACAGTTTTCTTGCCGGGTTGTTTTCTTACCCCGAGAACTTCCTACTTCTGCCCCCTTCCCTCTCGGCCTCTTAGGGCCCCCCTTCTTTATCTTTGTGTCTCCATATTTGTTTTGAACAGTAAGCATATAACATTATATTGTGTAGCCCGTGTGTATATTAATGCCTGACCCCTCTCAGGGCTTGTGGTCCTTGCTATGTTCTTATTACTTTTTTTCCTCTAAAGATTTGTCTTAGTTTTATTTATGTGTGTAATACTGTGTCTCTGTGTGCACACATGGCACATGTGTGCAGAAGCTGACAGAAGGCAGGCAAGAGGCCTGGGTCCCCTGGAGCTGATGTTATAGGCAATTGTAAGCTACCCAGTGTGGGTGCTGGGAATTGAACTCTGGTCTTCTTCAGGAGCAGCAAGTGCCCTTAACCACTAAGCCATCTCATCAGGCCCCTTCTTATTTATATCTGAAGACTCTTCTGGACTACTTTAGTGCAGTCGGTTTCCCTGCTGTGTGAGCCTGGGGCACTGCCTCTACTTCTTAGCAATTACATCATCCATAGTCCTCGCCTTTAGCATGCTTATCCTCACATTCTTTCTCCTTTTATCTGATGTCCTGTTAAGCCATTAGCAACAACTATGATATAGGTAATGGTTGCTTAAGACCCCCTTCCTCACAAAAAGGGAATGTTTCTTTTGCTTTTAACTCTATCCTTATTTAGAAGACATTTTGGGAGCTTGATTATATTTGTTTGGGGAGGTGGGACAATTAATTGATATGAGGATGTCAATAGTCCTAACGTCATTTCATCTGCTGTTCACAAACATTGCAACCCTGCTTTCAATCATTCTCCTTCCTTGGCAGGGAGCGGGGATAAATTATTGGGTTGATAGGACTGAGCTCAAGATTTTAATTCTTCTTTGATACCATACCCAGCTCTTAGGGTCCATTAATTGCTGCCTGGTTGGTTTATGCATCCAACATGCTGTGCTTCACACCCTAGTTCCCTTAAATTAGGGCTCTTTTGCTGCATGACTCTGAGGCCCATTTTGAGGTGGTTCCAATCCCAGGAGCTTTCTTCCACATCCCCCCTAACAGTCGCTGGCCAGCAGTTTAGATCCCATCTCTAAGCATGCTAGCAGCCTCCTCTGAACGTCCCTTACTACAGCCTGCACTATATGGAGAGCAACATTCATCATCAGCTTCCAGCCTGCTAAGAACTAGCTTCTCAGGGGACCTAAGAAACCATTATTAAGGACGGTCTTCATTTTGGTTTGGGTCGCAAGGAGTGACAGTGGTGCTTTAAAGAGGGGGCTTTTGGTAGGAGACATAGCTTGGCTTTGCTCAGACTTTCCTGTCTTATTAGAGGCTCCACTCAGTGAACAGGTTAGGGCTCCCAGACGAAAGGCACTCCCTGCTTCTTAGCTGAAACAGCTTAGACTTTTAGCTTCCGTGACCATAAACTGCAGTTGATAGAAGGGCTCCGGACGCCTTTCTCACTCACTCACTCCCTCTCTTTACTGTAACTGAGAGGAGCCCTCCCAGGCACGGAAGCCTGCTGCAGAATCCTGCCCTTGGGAACCTGCCTGGCAGAGGGTGTGGCCTAGGATTTGTGGACATGGACTGTAGTGGTTCCCAAAATATAGCTGATTCTTTGATTCTCTTTCTTCACTTGCTGCATGCCAGCAGAACGCATCTATAGCCTCTAAGTGGTTATTCCTTAAAATAGATCTCACCACTCAGTGGTTTGCCTGAGGCACCTCAGCTTAGAGTTCCTCAAGCCACAAATCAGTGAGATTTGTCACGTTATATTTTATTTTTGGTAACAAATATTGGTTTAACGTTTTATAATAGTACACTGAAGCCATTTGCTAAATAAACCACCCTTTTCCCAAAAGCAACATATTAATAATGAGTGCTTATTTTCTATATGCAATAATATAGTCAGTATTCAATATTATTTTTGAAAGATACCCAGAATAACATCTTATTTATAGTAAATCCACCCCAAAGCTGTTCTGTATTCTTCGGATCATTTTAGATGATAGTTTGCATTAAGAAGTCAGAAAGGGGCATTTCAGTTTTACTAATACATTTTATATTACAGAAACCTCTAATGTGGGTTATTAAAGGGAGGGTGATCTGCAAACCATCTCATGAGTCTGATGCTTCCCCCGATAAGTACATGTATGAATGCAGTGCTCATTTTGTCTGAGAAGAGCACTTTTTTTCAATTGTATGTTTATTGTGTCATCAGTGGCAAAGATTTTGAGGGGTAATTCCTGTTTTTTCTTTGTGACAGCGTGATATTTCTATTAGATTTTCGGTAGTCACAACATAATTGCACATTGCTAATGATAACGATTGAGCCTATTAGTTTTGTGGTTTCTTTGCTCTCAATGGGGAGAAAATTCCTAACACATCTGGAAGGAGAGTCAGAAATGGCATGGTGACTTATGAGATGGAAGCTTGCTGCCTCTGTGATAAACCTCAGCAGACAGTCTAACGGTGCTGAGGAGGTTTTCCTTGTGACAGTTTGAATCCGGCCTCTCTCTACAGATTTCTAATTGTGGGTTAATGCCAACGCTTTGTTTCAGTCTTGTGTGTTGTTGTTAAAGGAGTTATTAAATAAAGGACAAGTGAATGAGAGGTAGTGTGTATTGACAAAAGGACCAAAGAAATGCTTTCAGTCCCTAGATTCCCCACTTCCTTTAATCTTTCTTGGGAGCGTTTCCAGAACGGCTCTTCTGTGCTCTATCCATTTAGAAATTTCGCTGAAAGGGAAATGATTTTAAAAAAGAATATATTAAATAGGATCAAAAGAACTATTACCAATGCCGAAGTTACATGATGAGGCCCATGCTTCTGTAGCATTTACTTTTGTATATGAACACATTTGATTCTTAAAATGACAGGTTTTTTTAAAAAAAATTTCTGAATATTTTAAAATACCTGTTAAAATTTATACCAAGGAAAATGGGGTAAGTTCATGACAATGACATCAATATTATTGTTTCAGATATCTGGCTTAGATGTATTTCTTTGAGAAAAGGGGATTCTAGGCTATCCTATGACTCTAGCAACGTTAGACAGACTTGTTTCCCAAACTAGAAAATATGTTGAAACAGTTTTTATTTAATAAAAAAAATATTTTCTTGATGAATGAGCTGGTACTCACATTTAATGTAAGTGTAAGCACTCAGGAGGAGACAGGCATATCTGTGAGTTTGAAGCCACCATGGTGTATAAAGTAAGTTCCAAGACAGCCAAGGCTACATAGTGAATACAGACCCTGCCTCAAAACAAATGACAACCACCAAAAATAAACAAACAAAGGAAAATATTTTCTCTACATATAATATGGATGATAATTTTATTAAGTTTAAGTCATGATCAATCCCCAGGATTAGATCCATTTTTCTATCAGGAAATTCCAGAAATTTCTTTGGCGTGGGCTTGGGCTCACTCATCTGTGTGTGGCATAGTTGCGTGCTCCCTACCAGATGTCCTTTCCTGTCCCTAACAATCCAACATGTTTCCCAGACACCGTCACATGGACTCTGGAGGACAAATTCCCAGAGCTGAGTGGCTGAGAACCACTCATGAGCATTTATATTTTATACCATTTTCATTTAAATGTATTCATTCAAAGCTCATTTGTGCTATTCTGGATAATACCTTACTCAAATTTCATTTCCCTTGGATGCTGACATTTCTCAAATGAAGCAACTTCCTGCTCATGTGGATGGATGTGATGGAAGCACATCACTGTAGGAGTGCCAGTGAAAGGGACAGAACTCAAGCAAGTCAGCGTCATGGGGAGCTTTGCAGGGGTTTTGTAGTGTTTACTACAGTTGAGTCTTCTGATGCCCACACAAATCATATATATCAAAAGAGTCAAGCCACACTGTCGCATACATACCAGTGTGGTAGCCAAACCTTGAAACTCCCCAAATGCCCATAAGCATCAGAGCAGATAATTACCATCTACAGAATATTCCTCTACTTGCATTTACCACAGTAGCAATGTGTAGGCTCATCTGGGCAGCAAAGAGGAGGCATCCCACGAACACAACGAGGACAGTCTGTGTTGGATCCAAAAGTGTATGTGCCACAGAATCCGTCTACTAAAGGTTTAAAAGGATCAAAACATATACGTATGTCTAAATATATAAATGCAAGCTGTTCGTCCATTTTGTATTCATATGACTTCAGGATTGACTATTTGGTTTTGGATAACCAACTCGGTGCTCATCTCTGGAGAAGACTATTTCTCCTACACTGTCAGCATTCCTGGGTTGATGGTAGTTCTTTGCCTAAGTCCCCTGCGTTTTACTGTCTTCCATGTTAGCATGTCTAATGGCATTGTACTTCTTCAGGTCTTGTTTCAAAACCCATATTGTTAAAATTACTCATTAAAAACTTGCAAGTTTTATTCCATTTAGATTTTCCATTTGTTTTCTTGTATTTTTGCCTAACAGAGCAATTGTGTCAATGGAAAATGAATGTAGATATAATGGTTTCCCTTGGACTGATTTCTAAATAGCTAAATTACATTTTATTTTGYTAACAGATGTTTATATTTGTTTTATTGATATGACTTTTCTACTCCTCTGAGGACATAAATTAGTTTTTATTTCTAATGTCCATGAAAGACACTCACAGTTGCTATCCTTTTGATTCTTTATATGCAAATTTGATGAATATTTTTTCAATATAATTTTTTATTTGATTCTGGGCCATATGCCTGAAACCTGCTTTCAAAATATGCACAATCTTCCAAAAGTTCATTGGCCTCTCAATTATGCATGTTGTTTATATTAATTGCATTGTATTCATATTACACAATGAATACCAGACCATGGATAATTCAAATTCCCAAATGGCAAATGCTTCACTTGCCTGAACATGGGTATTATTTAATTAAATGGAAGCAGATTTTAGTTATTGTGATAATGAATTATGGCCTGGTAACTGATTTTTAAAGAGCTTGGATTCTAACAGTGGTACCCCAACTTGATTGTTTGAACAAAATGAGATGTTGACTTGCTTACTTGCACTGCCAGGTTATTGTATGAGTCCTGTGGGTGAGAGCACATGGCATGGGCAGATACCTCCTGCGGGCAGCCAGGGAGTAAAGTGAGTATCAGGGCAGAGCCAGGACTCCATTGCTCAGGGATCCCTGACCCAGGAGGTCCTCTGAGGGCTCACAATACCACATTTGCAGTGCAAAACTTCTGTCAGAAAGATTAAAATTCTACACATTCCTGCACCTGCAGAAAAGAATGACAGTGGAGCCAGAGCAGAAACCACCCCCACATCCTTACATTTTAATTCTCTGTGAAATAAAGCTCTCTCCACTTCTCAGATTTCCATTTTGTAGTGACAGGTGATTTTTTTAGATATACTTTTTGCTTATTAAAGTGAGATATATAATTAAAATGAATATACACAATATTTTGGTCAGAACGTGAGACTCAAATTTTCATATTCTTTAGACATATTTTCATGGTATTTAATCATAAAGAATGTGTCTTTTGTTTTACATATCATCCATTTCTTATAAAAATGTAGGCTTTAGAAATCTACCTTTTAATTAATGATAGAAATAGACTATGAATAATGGTATTTAATGATTTCTTTCATTTACAGGCAAAGAGCATTATAGTTTTAGAGTGTAAATGATTGCTGCCCCTGGTATTTACAGCGACACACTTAAATAAGCTTTGACATTCATTAAGATTGCTTGCTTGCGGGCCTAAGAGTGGAGATGAGAAATATGAAAGGATCTAGGTCACTGGGGGAAAAGCCACTCATTTAATCATGTTCCTTTACTGCTCATGCTCCCCTGTTCCACCTGTGTGTTGTAATCTTCGCTGACAAAATGAGGTTCCTTGTGACTGCTCCAAAACAAAAGCTCCTCTGCTGTCTCCTTAGCTAGTATTCCTGAGACATCCTGACTAACTCTGGTTTCCATGAAATGTTTGTCTCTGAGTATTAAGAAGTGATTCATAGCTTCATCGTCGGCTATACTGTTGTCCTCTAGAATCCTATTAGAAATGCCACGACCTGGGCGAGGAGATGGTTTGATGGGGCAAGTGGCTTCTCTAAAAGCATGGTGCAGATTTTTGGATCCCTTCCACCCATGTGAAAGCTGGGTGTTGTAACGAACATCTGTAATTGCTATGCTGGGGATGCAGAAGTGGCAAGTCCTTGGAGTTTATTGGCTAGAAAGTTTATCTGAACTTGCAAGTCCTAGAATCTAGAAGGGACCCTGTCTTAAAAATTAAGGTTGAGAAGGTTGGAAGGGACCCCTAATGTAGACCTCTGTCCTCCACATGTGCATTCATAGGTGAGTGTACTTGGACACACATATGTACATGAATTCATATAGCACATGCACATATAGCTACACAGAGAGACAGATAGGCAGACAGACAGACAGACAGAAACATACCTATAATGATACAATGGTGTTTACTGCAGTAACATTATTATCCATGAACTTTTGTAAAAAGTTTCTGAACATATGGCAAAATACATTTTAAAAAACTACAGATTACATTTATTCCTAGCATAAAAATTCAGTGTATATCAAACCCATGCAAAACTATAGATTCTATTCTGGTTTCTGACCACAGCAGGCATTTAACTTACATGCATACCCCCTGAGTCATTTGGAAGGCATATGGTGCATGAAGCAATTCCCCCTGGTATGTGAGTGTGTGCTGGATGCAGGTCCTCTTTCTCTTTACCCACATTAACCCTGGAAACTAAGCCCTCCCACAAATACCTCTATGTGGCATTTCTCATTTTTCTAAAGCTTTTCTCCTCAAAATAATTGCCTTCTGTGTTTTCAGTAGAAACTCATTTCAGAGGCTTGCATTAGCAGTGTGCATTACATGTTTTATTACTAGACCCAGCTCAGGTTACAGTTCTCTTAGTTGGGTCACCAAATCACCTGAGTTATCTATTTGGCTTTGACCCTGTGTACACCCAGTTTCTTTGCCATTTCTGTCGATGCTTCTTTGGACCCAGTGACTCTCACTGTCCTTTTTGTCAGTCTCCTTATATCTTAGGACTTTGGATCTGGAAGAAACATTAGGGCCTTGTATTTTAATCACTTCCATATGGTCAGAGCAACATGCTTGAGGAGATGTGGTTGGTGCTAGCTCGTAAACAGTCCGAGGGTCTCTCTTATGACTCCAATATTTCCCTTGAAAGTCAAACTTTTCACTCTGTGCAAGTTACTTTGCACTCATCTGTAGAACCCTACCTTTTCTTCTTAGTCACTAGTCCTCTCTGAAAGCATGACAGACAATGCCTCTGGCACCCTCTTCACACTTCTCTTCCTCCTCTTTCCTGGCATTTCTACCCATATGGTATACAGTGGATGCACGAGACACACCCCTGTTTACTGCAGTGGTCTCTGTTAGTCCTTGAGTCAGTTTTACTCTAGGAAGATGGGAGCCTTTGGAATATGTTTTTAATCATTGTAGTAGTTGGGGTTTCTACATCTGTAAAAAGACAGCACTCTTAAAAAAGACAGCATTTGATTGGTGCTGGCTTATGTTTCAGAGGTTTAGTCCATTATTACCATAGTGAGGAAACACGGTGGCATGCAGGTGGACATGGTGCTGGAGAGATAACAGAGTTCTACATCTGTATCGGCAGGCAGCAGGGAGAGAGTGCTACACTGGCTTACGTATCTGAGACCCCAAAGCCCACCCCAGTGGCACATTTCCTCCAACAAGACCACACCTCCTAAAAGTGCCACTCTCTATGATCCTGCAGGATCCAGTTTCTTTCAAACCACCACAGTCATCCTAGATCTGTTTGAGTCTACAGAGGATTCCTAAGTCATGTGTTTATTATTATAAAAAACACATTCTATGAAAGGCATCGCAGGTAGCTCAGGTTGCTCTAAAAGACGCTGTGTTGCCAAGGATCCCCTTAAGGTGTTGTATCTTTGAGACACTCTGTGTAAACCTGGCTGGCCTTGAACTCACTGCTAAGTGTTCCAGGTGAACTCTGAATTCACAAACCCACCTGTCTCTGCCTCCTGAGTGCTAGGAGTAAAAACCACATATGAGCAACTCTGCCTAATCTAAGGATGGCCTCAAAGTGAGCCTCCTGCCTCCTTCCATCCTACAGCTACTGGGAATACGGATATATATATATATATATATATATATAGAGAGAGAGAGAGAGAGAGAGAGAGAGAGAGAGAGAGGAGGAGTTTTGTTCTTTCTCCTGCTTTTGAAGCTTCAAGTTCACTGAAGATACTCCCAATGCCCTGACACATTGACTTGCCCAGTTCCACCACCACATGGGAACATGTATCTATTAAACGAGCCTCAGCAACACCTCTTTCCTATCACACTACTCAATTTAAATGGCATGTATAGATTAGTCCCATCTTATGCAGCCTTCAGTTATAGATGAAGCCACAGCATCCGGATGGAAGGGCGATTTAGTTAGAGAGAGTGGCCCACATGCCAACTTGTAATTATTGAAAAACTTAGTGTGACTTTGAGGCTATTCATTTTTGTTCAACAAAAATTGGTATTTTCTATTATTATCTTTACTTTCAAGAACAACAATAATTAGCTAAATATCTACAGACAACCTAAGATGTTATAAGTTAATTGTCTTAGTTCTGATTTATTTATACTTAAAATGTCTGAAAGTATATTTTAATTATTAAGTTTTAAGAATGTCTCATAGAGGAATATCAGGTCATAAAGAAGAAGCCTCATAGAGGAATATCAGGTCATGAAGAAGAAGCCAGATGCAGCCTCCATGTCATGAATACCATGGGCAGCCCGTGCACGTGGTATGCTTACTTCAGAGCCTCCAAAAAAAAAAAAAAAAAGCAGAAAAGACAAACAAAATGGTTTATGCACAGAGACAGCATCTCTTTTTAAAATAAATCACTGGTTTTCATATCAGAGAGTCAAAATATTGAATAATGCTTTGGTGATACTTTTGTACATACCCAAGGACTGCTTTCTAATTTTGCCATTAACAGTAGCTTGATGCTCAATAAATTGTAGTTTACAGATATGTCTATTTAGTGCTTAACTGATAAAGTCTATTCTAGCGTTGTAATTCTATGGGCTACAACTTGCTATAGCATGAAAATTGTAAGGTAATATTTTCTATAATGAGCATTTAGCTCCTAAAGCTTATTCAAAGGAGAATCATGTTCAAACATCCTGGAGTTTGAGAAAGGGTGAATTCATTTTCCTGACGAAAGATCCAGAGATAGCTCTCCCCCCCCTCTCTCTCATCCCCCCTCTCTCATGTGTGTGATGTTTGTATGGTATGTACACAAGTGTATGTGTGTAGATGTGCTTGTGGAAGCCAGACATTGACTTCATGTGTGTTTCTCAGTTGTTCTGCACCGTGTTTCTGAAACAGGGTCCCTCGCTGAACCTAGAGCTCACCCATTTGCCTCCTCTCACTGGCCAAAGAGCTCCATGCACCCTCTTGACTCTGTGTCTCCAGTGCTAGGATTACACACATGCTACTATGCCCAGGTTGTTTTGTTTTGTTTTGTTTGTGGATTTGTTTTATATTTTTGTTTCTTTTTATGGACTCGGGTTATTTATTTATCCTTATGAATTTATTCTTCTCTCATACATTACATCCCGACTGCAGTTTCCCTTCCTTCTTTTCCTCCAAAGACAGGCAAAAGAGTCAGGGTCAACCGTGCTTCCTCTGTTGAGTCCCACAAGGCCATAAAGCTACATAACTGTAACATATATGCAGAGGGCCTAAGTCAGACCCATGCAGGCCCCCCAGTTGTCTGTTCAGCCTCTGAGAGCTCCTGTGAGCCCCGCTTCCTTGGTACTGTGGGTTTTCTTGTAGTGTCCTTGACCCCTCTAGCTCTGTTCTTCCCTCTTCTCTAGGACCCCACGGTCACCTCACGTTAGGTCACCATACCCAGGTTTTATACATGGGTGTTAGGGCATCTGCTTGGCCCAACTTTGGGGTATGCCATCAGTGACATTTGTCATGAAAGTTCCTTGTCTCTCGGGAGCACCTCTCACGTATGCTGTTCCAGAATCAGTTTGGAAAAAAATGGGGAAATAAAAGCACAGTGGCCTGACAATAACAACATGTTATCACTGTGTTCATTGTGACATAGTATCAAGCCAGATGTTCTTTCTATTCCCAAGGAAAGCAGAGCTTATTACACACGAAAGCCACCATTTAGATTCCTGTTGGTGGCCTGATTGGCACTTCATTTTGTGAATTTAAAAGAGTACTTTGAGACAGAGAATGTTTACCTCTATAAGAATCTCAGGCCCTTGGTTTGTTGTTAGTGTGTGGCCCAACTTTCTTCGTGTTTTTGAGTTTTCTTTGCAAGTGGAATTCCTTACTCCAGTGAACTATACACTATCTTTAAAGTGGTAAGCTTCGAATAGAATGTTGTACCCCTTTCTGGTTGTGTTACTTTGGTCCGGCCTGATTGCAGGAAAGAAATTTGTTGGGAGGGAAAGTTCTAGAAATGCACTGGCCTCTTCTCTGCAGCTGTCTAACTCTAGGGCAGCACTGTTACTCTCCTAACCTGAGTTCCGGTGTTTAGACCTTGACACATTCTCCTGCACACAGGAGAGGTAACTAACTGATTATCTTATATTACAGAATTCCTCTCTAGAATAACTTTGTCTTAAGAACTAACATCAATGCTGGTCCAGTCCATTGTAGCCTGGGTGATAGGACAGAGTTACTAAAGGTCAAGGAACTCAAAACTTAATAGCAGAAATCATGATACCAGGCAACTTTATGTCAGTAAGAGTTTGTGGAGGTGCTCAACCCACAGCCCCTGCCATAGCTGCCACTGCTGTAGCCTAAAGCAAAATAGTAAATTCAACTTCAGTGTTAAAATATGTGATTTTTACTCAGTTACACAGTTCTCAAATGTGAACCTTGTACATAATAATATTGTGTATCAATGTCAAAGTTAGAAATATTCGTTAGACTCTCTGACTGTACTGTTTGGATCCAAACCATATAGTTCCTTCCAGTGTTGGATGTTTACACAGTATTACATCTCTGTTGGGACTAACTGACATATTTGAGAATTATGAGATTTAATAAAAACAGACTACCTTAGTATGGTAGCGCACACCTGTGATCTTGGCACACTAGAGACTGACCCTGGAAAGTTCCTGGGAGAGGGTGGCAAGTCCAGGCTATAAGGTGAATTCTAAACCAGCCTGTGCCAGCTTGCTGAGTGAGCTAACCCAGTCTCAAAAGAATACCCAGTGCATGCACTCACTGATAAGTGGATATTAGCCTAGAATCTTGGAACACCAAAGACACAATCCACATACCAAATGATGTCCGACAAGAAGGAAGGAGTGGACCCTGGTTCTGGAAAGGCCCAATGCAGCAGTGTAGGGGAATACCAGAACAGAGAAGTGGGAAGGGGTGAATAGGGGA
>BDUI01000010.1:1522658-1533729 GCA_002335545.1 Apodemus speciosus
AAAGAAAGAAAGAAAGAAAGAAAGAAAGAAACCATGTTGTCATTTTAAGAAAAGGAAGACCTGAATGTGGTGGCACATGTATTTAATTCCAGCACTTGGGAAGCAGAGGCTGGAAGATCTCTGTGAGTTCGAGGTTAGCCAAGCCTATAAAGAACATTGCCCTTGGGGAGAGAGGGGATTTAGAGAGAGATAAAGTGACAAAGACAAAGAGCCAGAGATAGAAAGATGGAGAGAGATAGAAATAGACAGGCTGATTCATTCATTCAATGAGTCAGACAGAAGAAAGAAAGAAAAGTAAGGCAGGCAGGCAGGCAGGAAGGAAATGTGTCCTAAGGAATTCAGTACACTATCAAAACTAATACTGTTCATATCAATATGTCAATTACTTTTCTGTTGCTGTGGCAAAATGACTGACAGAAATGACAAAAAGAAGGGGGGGTTGTTTGGGCTCAGAGTTTAGGTGATCTTGAAATTACAGCAGCTGAGGCACCTGTCGTGGTTCCATTCATAAGTTAGAACACATTTAAAGGAAAAAGAGAAAAGACAGATCACAAAGCAAGCCTTGGCTAAATGACTACTGGTGACTTTACTCTTATAAAATTCAATACTGGTATGTTATTTATTGGACAGGATGCTAAGTTCTTTTATGTTTATCAATGTTAACTCAAATTAACTTTGCAGTTGTGTATGTTTCAAAAATGAAACAAAGACTAATACCTTGTCTTAGTTAGGGTTTTACTGCTGTGAACAGACACCATGATTAAGGCAAGTCTTATAAATGACAACATTTAATTGGGGCTGGCTGACAGGTTCAGAGGGTCAGTCCATTATCATCAAGGTGGGAACATGGCAGCATCCAGGCAGGCACAGTACAGGCAGAGCTGAGAGTCCTACATCTTTCTGAAGGCTGCTAGTGGAAGACTGGCTTCTAGGCAGCTAGGGTAAGGGTCTTAAGCCCCTGACCACAGTGACACACCTACTCCAACAAGGCCACACCTCCTAGTGCCACTCTCTGGGCCAAGCATATATAAACCATCACAAACCTGTTAAGAAGCTGGGTCTTCTGAGTATGGTGAAGATATAGCAGTGGATTTGGCAGCACATGTTTCTGACTATAAACCCAACCCCAGTGTAGCAGCTGAGTGACTTAGCTATGGAGAACACAGTAGTTCTGCTGGAGCAGCTCAAATACTTCAGAAATCTGTTCTTTCCTTCCCTTTTCCCTTCCCTTCCCTTCCCTTCCCTTCCCTTCCCTTCCTTTGTGCCCCCTCTCTCTGTCTCTCTCTGTCTCTCTCTGTCTCTTTCTGTCTCTCTGTCTCTGTCTCTCCTCTCTCTTTCTTTCTTATTTTTTGAACTAGGAACTCGCTAGTACATAACAATTAGATTGTTCTAGGCTTAATAGAAGGAATGGTGCCTTCCAGTTTCATGATTGCCTGTAGCTCATTGACCTACTTTGAAGACAAGGCTGCTCCACAGAGCAGTGTTGTACTCAACAGCAGCAGCAGGCGTTGGTAACGGAGGCAGAAGCTAAACCTCATTTTCGCCCTTTTTTTCTTTCTTACTAAACAGAACAGAAAGGACAGTAGGTAATAGTAGCTCATGGTTTCTGGATGCTCTGTATGGGATCATTTAACCAAAGTACCCAGTAGGCAGGATTATACAAACGCTGGGTTATGTTGCATGATGTATTGGATAATAACACATTTTAAACACACCAAAGTGAATTTATTGAATGATATTGCTAAAGCAGCTAACCTCCTAAGGATTAAAACCTGCTGTTCATAACCCATAGGACATGACATCCTATATTCTCTCCCTGCATTCTTTAAACTGAAGCATGTGTGCTCCAAAACAGACAGGTTTTCAACAGTGTCTGCTCATTGATAAAAATGTAATCACCTGAGTTTTTCTCACCTGCCCAGAGTTTTGCCATGTATGCCACAGCATATCCAGCTGGGCAGCTTAAGTGAACATAAGTTTAGTCTCTCTCTCTCTCTCTCTCTCTCTCTCTCTCTCTCTATATATATATATATATATATATATATATATATATATACACACACACACACACACACACACACACACACATATACACACACACACTTTAAATCTAGGTTCCTAACATGATACCAGATGTACACTGTTTTTCTCAGTCTTTGAATCTCTCAACATTTAAAGGGCTACTCCTCTCCCTAGGAAGTTAATAGTGTGTGGGGATTTAACTTACAGTTACTCATTTTATGTCTTGTGGTCACCATAACATGAGAAATTATTAAAGAGTCACAGCATTAGGAAAGTTGACAACCACTTTATTAGAGGTACTTTATAGTGGTACAGTCATACCCTCTCACAATTATTTATTTATTTATTTATTTATTTATTTATTTATTTATTTATAGGTAAGGTCTCATTATGTAGCGAGTGTCCTCACATTCACACTTCTCCTGCCTACCCTCCCATTAAATAGTTATTATTAACCAATACATCAGGATTGATGGTGTACATGCAGGTCCCATCTCCAGAATAAGGCTGCTCTTTAATCGGGACAATGAGTGGGGTGGTACCAGTGTGTTCTCAGGAGTTGTCACACGTGTAACAGGGGACTTGGGTTTTATGGGAAAAAAAAACAGTTCAGATAAAGGAGCCCATCAGTTAGTTCCCCTGCAAAGTGGTAGGTGCCATGATGACATTTCTGCACCCTAAGTTTCCACACTTGTGGTCAGTGACATCAGCAGTCCTGTCAGAGCTCCTTAGTTTGCCTGAGGCTTTTACATCGTTAAGTCCTTTATCCTCTTTCTGAGAATGGTCTCGAAACCAGCGTTGTTTGGTTCATTTTGTGTGTATTTATTCATTTACTCCTTGCTAAACCTCTGAAGTAAATTACTAGTAACTCCAAATTTACTTATGATGGAATTTGACTGTGGAGAGATGAGCTTCGTGAGCTAAACATGTCCAACCAAAAAGAATTAAAGAAACAGCAGCAGCAAGGATGAATCCACCACCATGCTGTCCCTCGACTGCCACATACTTGCATCCTTACTCTGCGTGACCAGAGTTCTCAGCTCCCTGCCCTGTCTGTCTGCATATTCCAAGCTCCTAGCACATCCATCTTCACCAAAGGAATATCTACAATACCTACATGTTAACTGAAAAGAGCGCTTGAGTAAAATACAAAAGGAATTTTTTTAGGGACTAGATCCTGCCTTGATGCTTGGACTGAGTGTTTGCATCCCTCCTGTACATTTATTTTGTATAGCATATATGTATATATCAAGTGTGTGTGTGTGTGTGTGTGTGTGTGTGTGTGTGTGTACACATATATAACATACATGTTGAAATACCAACCCCAATAATGATGACATTAGGTGTGGTCTTTGAAAACCTGATAGGATGATGATCAAGTTAGCTTGACTGAAGTTAGATAGCAAGGTGATGCAATCTGTGAACCCAGGAATAGTTCTTTCTAGATCCCACATCTACAGACACCGCATATTTAGACTTGTGGCCTCCAAAATTGAGCAATCAATTTTGATTGTTTATAAGCTACCTGTCTGTGGGATTTTGTTATAGGCATGAATACAAAATGAGACTGGGGTTGTTGCACACATTAAATTAATGACAGTTGTTATTATTATTGGTTCTTGGTTTTATTGAACAATAAAGAGAAAGGGAGATCATTAAACTGAGCATAGGCTAAAACAGATTCAGTAGGGAGAAAATGTTTTAAAAGCCTCAAAGAAGGAAATGTAGGCAGAGCAGAGCCAAAGTCTGGAGCTTCTTCTAACACCATTCTGATCTAAGGACTTGTATTGCCAACGTGCAATCTTTTCCTCTTCTACTCCAGGGCCCAGGCTCTTGTGGAAACAGAAGCTGTCTGTCCATTTCATGGTTCCTGGCACATAGTTGATGCTTATGAAGTGTTTGTTAAAGAAAGGAATGACTAATAGATAGTCCCTTAAACACAGCTGTTCAGAGTCTTACAAATAGAAACAGTGACTCACTGGTTCTCACTACATTATAACATAACCTTATATGAGAACACGAGCTTACGTTTCACCAGCTAGAACACTCATGTTCAGTTTAATGGCTGAGTGCATTGAACGTCTGCTTTTTCCCCATCTCCTCTCACAGAGGGAACACTGGGAAAAAATTAAAAGGGACATTGCCTTTCAATAAATATGCACAAGCTATCTGTGGTGATGTAGCCTTGTAATCTTAGAACTCTGGAGATGGAGGCAGAAGGCTCAAGGTCATCCTTGGTTATACCTGGGATTCAAGGCCCTATCTCAAAACATAGATAGGAAAAAGTTATATGTATATGTTTTCATATTTGCTAAGACTTGTTCAGATTTTGTTATCTGCCTCTCGGTCATTTTCAAAACATCATTTCTCATAACTGCTTGTCAGATGGCCTCAAGGTGAGAGCAGTGACTATCCACAGATTTGTCATGAAGTGGATGTAACGCGAACATCAAAGCTTACTATCCTAATTTTAGGTTAAAGCTTCATCTGTCCGAGCATTTATGTTTGTCTTTAGATGTCTTTATTTTATTTATTTTCACCGATTCTCCCACAGGCTACTTTTCATCAGAACTGGCTGCTGAGACATTGTTGAAATTAGCACACCCTGTGTGGCAAATTGAAGGCCAACGACTTATTTAAAGGGAGCCCAGAATATTAAAATTATAGGACAGTGTCGCTGGACAGTATTTGTTGTTTCTGATAATATTGCTGTGGAGAGTAACTGAAACCTCATGCAGGCTTCCTGGTGGACCCTCAGTAACTGAGCCCACTTACAACCCAATCTTGAGCTTTTCCTTTGCCGTTTATTTTCTCTACGTTTCTATGTTCTTCAGACACCATTTCCCTATTACATATGTGCTGAAATTTAAAACTGAAATCACGAGAAGAACTTTTGATAGTCCTGTTAGAAAAAAAAACATTTTCCTGGTCACTAAAGCCACAAATTACTATCTCATGTGTCTTACTCTACGGGAAGGCTTTCCTAACATCTGGTTGATCATCGCAAGAGAGTTGAATGCATAGATTGGATGCCATAATTTTGCCAAGGTGCTTAACTTGTTTACAAAGTAGAGTTTCAAAGGGAAAATAGGCATGTGTGTATGTTTATAATATATACTTATAAATGCATGCACACATAATGCATGAGCCATGTAAGTTCATACATATATACATACAATATACATATATACATATGCACACACATACAAGTATGTTGTTTATTATAAGGAGAATCATTTTCCACAAGTCTTATTGCCTTTATTCCACCTGAGAATCTTTGTTTTGGAGCTCCTTTTCAATGTATTTATTCAGATATCAATAACCAGATGCCCTGTACTCCTACCTATTCCCCTGCTGGAATTTCTTCTGGTTCAAAATGACACGTGGCCTCTGCCTGGGGACAGCAGATCTAGCTCCCAACCCTTTCTGATGAACTTTGTACCTTGTGAGTTTTTCCTGGTGTCGAGTGCCTATTACAAGAGCAGCAGGCTGTGGGAAGAAAAGAAATCATCTAGGCACGGAACAGGGGAGGCTTTTCTTATGAAAATCAGCCTTGAAACTCTGTCATAACAATTATGACACAAAAGCCTTCCCCTTTTCCATCGACATGTTGATTTTTTTCATAATATTTTCTCTCCAAAGTCTCTCTTTTGTTCATTTTAGTTTGACTCTGTGCATTATTTTTAAATTGGGTAACAGGATGAGAATTACATAACTTAAAAAAATTCTTCTATGTCTTTATGCCTGTATAATGAAATTTTCATTTTTAAAAAAGTTGTCTGTGCACATAAAGATTGGAAAAACAGAAAATAATTAAATTGCCTGCAAAGAAATGTATTTTTATTTATTTGTTGAGAATTTTTGATATATATGTACAATGTTTTTTTATCCCATCCACCTTCTAACCCACCCTCCATCTCCTCCACAACCCTCTCTTCAACATCCCTCCCTCCCAACTTCCTGTTCCCTTTTGGTATAACCTGCTGAGTCCACTTACTGCTGCCTTATGTGTGTGAGTGGGGGAGTACCCGGCAGAGCATGGGCAGCCTACTGGGGCTTGCATCCCTGAAGAAAAGCGACTCTCCACACTGTGCTGTACACCCATCAACCGCCTCTGTGAACAGGGGTGCAGCTTCGTGGCGCTGTCCCCTACCATGCTAGAATGTTGACTGGCTTGATACCCTGCCTGTTGTACAGTCTTCCTATCCTGTCCTGCCCACTGTCCCCTGAGCCTGGGGATAAGGATGACTAATTTAGACATGAGAACTCACTGGGACTTACTCTCAGCCCTCTGACCAGTTGGGACTGTGGGACCTGCCGTCTGCAGAAGGATTTTAACTTGATATCATTTGCTGAATAGAGTAAAGATTATTGTATCATTCTTTCAAGATTCTATTTTCGGATCCATATAATTACTTCGGTGATTAAGTCCTGACATTCTGGTAATATCTTGAAAGTTATTCTAAGTCCAGATTGTAAGATGTTTTCATTTATTTGTTAAACAGGAATTTTATAGGAAGCTTGGACATATTCCTAAGACCTGAATGATTTGCTCCTGACCGTTCTCATACATATCTGTGTATCATTTCCCGACTGTATCCTCAGAGAGCAATTGTTCCATAAGATATTGATAATTGCTCTGTGAGAGGATTGCAGGCCAATAAGTTTTGTAGACCGAGCATAATTCATTCTCATAAGAAATTCCAGTATATTACAAAATGCTTATTGTAAAAAAAAAGTCACAAACTATATTTGTTGAAAGAAGAAAAGTGGTTTTTGTTTAAAGATGCATTTATCTGAAGTCATCTAATATGTAAGCTGTTTTGGAATGGAATGCATAGTTTGGGGAATATTGGCTTAGTCTAATGTTGAAAATAATTCTCAAACATCACTTTCAAAGCATTCTTTAGCACCCTCTCATCCTATTTCTGAATCCTATTTCTTCTAGTGATTCCACCTCTCTGTCTTTCAAAAGTCTCCTTTCATTTTTATGCCTCTTTATGTAATTCTGAAGAAAAAAAATTCCCTCTTGCAAGTGAAACCTGAACATATATAGTCAGTCTCCTGAGCTGGCTGTCTACTATATCCAACTGAGTGGTTGGATTTAAAACTGAAAACTCACTTTTTTAGAGAAAAGAGAGTGCTCTCACTTTAATATACACCAGAGTTCTTAACTAAATCAGATATAAGGGAGTCAGTGACAGCAGCTCATCAGAGCTGATGGCTTTCCATTATTACCCTGTGTTAGAATCTTTGTCCTGCTTGGTGCTCCATGGTCTGGCCTGTCTTTCCTCTAAAGATCATATTGATTATTTTTTAATGGAAGCAACAGCTTGTGCAGTGTTCTGCATACCATGTTGACCTAAGTAATTCTAAGCCGTGTGATGGGTGTTAGTTACTACATGCACAAGACATCACTTCCCCAGTGCTGCCCCTTACGTCTCTGGTAGCACGTCATTTCCCCAACACTCCCCTCCTTTGCACCCATGATGTTGCTTGCTCTGATCGTCTGACTCCTCTGTAACTTGCTTTCATCCTCGCAGAGCATCTCCTGTCCTCCTCACTTTTTATCACAAGTGCTCTTCAGAAGCCCTCTTTAAATTTTGTTTAAACTTCCTCGGATACTCTCATACCTAACTGTTCAAAATGAAGGCTTCTTTGTTAACAATCCTCAGTCTAATTGCTTTCTAACTACTGAGCTCTTTTACATTTGTGCGTGTGTGCATGTGTGTCTGTGTTGGTGTGTGTGCATGTGTGTCCTTTATCCTAGAAAGAAAGCCGTGTGTATGTGTGTGTCCTTTATCCTAGAAACAAAGTCACTCACTGAACCTGGGTTAGTTAGGTTGGCAACAAGCCCTAGTGACCTTCTGTCTATGGGGTAAGGTTGGGGTGGGGGTTACAGGTATGGGCAAATATACCATTTATCACATCCGTTCCCAGCTTTTACTATCATTCTCATGAATTATAGCAATCACTACATATTAATGGTTCTGAATGGTCCTTGTCTAAAGCTCTACTGTTCATTATAGTGGCCAATAGCCCGTCACACAGCTGCTCATAACTGTAGATGTGGCTGCTCTGTGTTATGTGTATGTGTTTTATATGTAGGCCATGAACCGATGAATAACTGAATAGCCAATAATTTTCATGGAGAATATAAAATATCTCAAGAATAATATTTGAAGTTAGCTAGAGGTTAAAGTAACATTTTAAATAGGTCAAAATAAATAAGCTGCATTTTTATAGAAATAACTTCATGTTTCTCTTTCTTTTCTAATGCAGAGACAAAAATCATCCAGTGCAGAGACAAAAATCAAATTCACACATGAAAGTTGTTTTTATTGCTGTCAGCTCTGATCTAACGCATTTGCACACGAGAAAAGTCTGAACCGTTCCTTTGACGTATCAGATTTCGTCCTGACTAGCTTCCTGACTCCATCGGTGGGCATTCCGAATGCTCCATGGAGCCCGGGCCGCAGTATGTCCTGTTGCCCGCTGTGCTGCCGGACCGCGATACTGGACTGCCTCTCTCCTCCTTCCCCAGCTCACTAAGTCATCTTTGATTCCTCAGCTTGCTCTTCCCCACATTCTCCCCACGCAACCTCACTTAGTTCCTTGTTAATAGTGAGTCCCAGGGAGGCCACCGACACTGCCCAGACCAGCACACTGCTCACCTACAGGCACTAACTTGGCTCTTTTCATCGGGTTGTAGCTTCACACTGAACACGCCTCTGCTGTCTCTTGAATGAAATCTAAGTCAATTGTGTTTCTAGATGCAATGCTGTTGCTTGGCCAGTTTCTATTCCCAGAATACTCTTCCCTCTCCTGCTAATACATGTTCTAACTATGTGGGAAAATCACCTGGAAGAGATACAAAATCAGAAAAATAAAAGGAAAAGAAGATAAAGTGAAAGATTATGTTAGCTTTGGTAGTCTATGATGTCATCATATGGAAATTGAAGGAGGAAGAACAGGAGTTTAAATTCATCATTAGCTAGAGTTTGAGGCCTGCCTGGGCTATATGAGGTGCTGCCTTGCCCGCGCTTCCCCCAACACACCTCTCTCTCTCTCTCTCTCTCTCTCTCTCTCTCTYTCTCTCTCTCTCTCTCTCTCTCATACACACAAAAATTAAAAGATTATTTTAGTAAGCATGAGTTTGAATATTAGATAATATTGCAGTGTTTGTTTAATGCTTTGAATTCTACTTGCCACATACCCATTCCTAAGTGTTTTTGTCACTGTTTCGGGTGGGTTTTTGTTTGTTTATTTGTTTTATTTTGCTTTGCTTTTTGTTTTTGTTTTTGTTTGTTTTTCAAGTGGGCTCTCAATTTGGTSATGAGGCTGGCCTAAAATCCACTATGTAGCTTAGCCTGTCCTCAAACTCACAGTAATCCTCCTGCCTTTCAAGAATGTGATTACAGGCATATACTAATACAACCAGTTAAAGTGTTTTCATAACCAAATGATAAACTCACCAGGAAAGAGTTTAAATCTTTGCATCATCCTGGGATCTGTGCACAAATACATTTCTCTTTACTCTTATTATTTTTCCTAGAGAAATCTTTTTGGTCAGGGTTTTTTTTTTTTTTTCTTGCTAATTTAAAAGGAAGCACAGCTGATCAATAGCTTAGCTAGACATTTCATCACGATAGAGGATTTTTCAGAATGAATGTTTCTATCATGGCTAATAAAAAATAGAATTTGTAGCTCATCAATAAATAACTAACCTTTCAGAAATGTTTATTGTTCTAGTTCATTAAAGCATTATATCTTTCAGACAGTATTTTTAAAGGCCATAAAATTAATAGTGTATTTTAAAAGTTTTATTGGCACGTATTTCTTAAGTCTATTTTAGCTACAGTGTTTAATTGTGCTGTCTCACATTGGTTGGGAAGCTTAATTTTCATGTACTTTCTATTTGAAAAGAAAATGATTTTCCTCCGGGGCTGGCTTCCATGAGCCACAGCATGTTTTTATCACACTTGCATTTTCATGTGCACAGATCTTGGGAATCTGTCAGAGTTAATCTGGATCTGCTGTTTCTTTGTGTCTTAAAATTAGTAACCAAGCCCCCAGCCTGGCAGAATATGTGAAACAGAAATTCTGTATATTAGCTGCCAGAGAGAACTTTGAAATCTTTCGCTAACCAAAATAAGGGTAGCAAGGAAGCCATTACAGAGAACACTGGAGACTCGGTACAGTGCTTTGGCTGCTGCTGCATCAGCTCCGTGTGCCTCCCTAAACACAGAACACCTCATCCCTTTCCCATTGGGCCTAATGCACGTGGACTCCACACTGCACATGTGCCTTTGCCTTGTGGGGAACTTGCCCTGTACCTGCTAAATTCAATCTAAATCCACCTGTGAAGCAAAGGTCCCGCTTCCATTTTCATCTCTCTCTGTGCAGTAGCTTTACTCCGACATCCTGGAGCCCCAGTTGCAGTCTTTGCCCATATTCCAGGCTTAGAGATACATCACTGGTCATACTTGGGAACTTACTTGGAAGATGTGCTTGGCTTAGGGGGCCAACTTCTTTAACCTCCTCCCGCTAGAGTGATTCTGGGAGGTGTTAGGTCTCCTTCTGATGTGCTCACAGTGTACTTGCTGCCTTGACCCCAATGACCTTCATCAGTTCTGAAGATCACTGTGAATTATTTTCCTTTGATCATCTGTCCCCTAAATCTTCCAATACCATTCAATAATGACTCCACATCTTACTTTCCTTTTTACCTTTAAACATTCCTAAGATCACCTTTGCAGGCATAGATCTTTTTTTTTTACTGGATATATTCTTTATTTACATTTCATTTCCCTTTTTCCTGGTTTCCCCGCGCCCCCAATGTCCCATATGTCTTTTTCCCTCTCCTCCCCCACCCCGTTCCCCTATACACCCCTTCTAACTTTCCTGTTTTGGTATTCTCCTACACTGCTGCATTGGGCCTTTCCAGAACCTGGGTCCATTCTTTCCTTCTTGTCGGACAGCATTTGGTAGGTGGATTGTGTCTTTGGTGTTCCAAGATTCTAGAAAGCCAAATAACCCTATCAAAAAA
>BDUI01000010.1:1533999-1545910 GCA_002335545.1 Apodemus speciosus
ATACACAATGGAGTACTATTCAGCCATTAGAAACAATGAATTCATGAAATTCTTAGACAAATGGATGGAGCTGGAGAGCATCATACTGAGTGAAATAACCCAGTCTCAAAAGAACACCCAACGCATGCACTCACTGATAAGTGGATATTAGCCTAGAATCTTGGAACACTGCAGGCATATAAGTCTTTTCTGAGGTGTCACCAGTTTAGAGAGTTCTTTATTACCTAGAATAGGGCCTCATGGCTTCCACGCATTGTGGATCAAGCTAGAAAATGTCATGAAATGTAGAAGTGAATTGAAGGGGACACTTAGAGCTGAAAGCCACTAACCTGGAACCCCACGCTTACTTGAGAAGCACTCAGTAAGCCAGTTCTGGGCAGAGGTCAAAACCCCAAATCTTTGGCTTATGTCATATCTACAATCATCCCTGTTCCCTGGGGACCTGAGTTGCCCCCAGGTTGTTCCTGCAGGTTCATTCCAGACCTCTGAACTTGACCAGACATCCAACACTTTGCAGGCTTGAGTAGGACTAGGACGTGCAATTGTTTTCCTGGCTTGTTTGCATTGCATGGGCTTCCGGACCTCAGTGGAGCTTCACAGCTTCTGGGGTCATTCTAGCACTTGTAGCACTTGCAGTGTCGTACATGAGGACTACTGTGTCACAAGTTACTGGAGGTAGAATAAAGGAATGGGAGGAAGGAAGGRAAAATGAAAGAAAGAACAAAGGTAATAACTGGTTGGTTAGCTAAAGGTTGCGCCAGTCTCAAGCTGGACTTAACCTGTGTCTGGCATTCCTCCTACCCTCCCTTAAGACCCATTTATGATTATCCTCAGACCTGCTTTCTGCTGGTAGATCTGGTGGCAGGACGCAGACATCATTCCTGATGCATCTGAGCCGATGGCCATCTTGCTGCTATTTACTGCTCTGATCCTGTTTTGCATGTACCAGGAGATATGCAATGAATGTTCAGTGTTTCCAGAATCCTCCTGCCTGCTCCTCTTTGGAACAGCATCTCTCTTCCTCTGGATGACCCCACTTGTGTAGGTCTTTGTTTTGTAATCCCACCACATTTGAGATGCAAGGTATCCAGGCAAAGCTTAGCTACCATAATGTTATTAACTTAGTGCTTTAGCTATTTGAGTATTTTTATCCTGATCATATATACGGTTCTGCCACCATATTACCTTTGGAGATATTTGAAGGCACATTTAGATGCTGCCTCTTTGAGAGGGGTTGCTGCTACTAATTAGGCATGCTACTAGTTTTCCTACAATGCACAGTGTGTTCATGATCCTAAATAACAGTCATATCAAAATAAGCAACATATCCCAGTAGAAGTGATTCACTCAGGATGAAGGTAGGCTTACAATCTCATTGAACGTAGAACTTAGAGCACAGGATGCACAAGGCAGGCAAGTGGGTGCTGGTGCTAGCAAATCTTACTCTTAGCTCTCTGACCCATATACCTTAACCACTGGAAACTTATCATCAAGTAGCAGCTAATGATTCAGTGGTTAAACTGAATTCTGAAAATGATATTTTAGAATTATCCAATCGACAATTAGAATGGCTGGATATTTTTCACAAAAGTTAGAACTGTAAAGCTATGTCATGGCTACCATAATACTTACTTTAAAAGTCACTGTAACCAAATACCTGACAAGGAGAAACTTAAGGAAGGAAGGCTTTATCTTGACTCATAGCTTGAGCACATAGTTAATCATAGTTAAGACATTTTGATAGTGACATCATGAGGCAGCTGATTATGAAGCATCTTCAGCTAGGAAGAGAGAGGTGAATGAATGTTGACTCACAACTCATTTTCTTCTTTGCATTTAGGCTCCAGCCCACGGGTGATTCCACACACTTTAGAATGACTCTTCTTTAATTTTGCACAATCTAGAAACTCCCTCACTGACTTGCCGAGAGGTTTGTGGTCTAGGTGATTCTAGATTCCTCCAAAAATGACCATTAATATTAATCACCCCAAACACACAGAACACAGATGAATGGAGAGGCTCTAGAAGGAACAGAACCATTTGCTCCATGTAGCATATACTGAGAACATAAGGAGGGTGACTTTTTGTTCATTGCTAGTACCCACACACGGTCCAGATATGTAAACTCGCATTGATCACCTAAAATGTATCTATTAAATAATGTTAAAAACAAAGAGGAAGCAATAGGTGAATGAAATCTTGTTCAGATCATTGAATAGTTTAGTAGCTACAACTTTCTTCTTAGATGGTGAGGCTAAGGATCTCATCTGTTGCCCACCAGCTAGCCATCAGCATTCCCAAAATTCCTGATGCCTGACTTCCTCAGTTTGGTTTTCCATGATCCAGTCTAGGACAAATAGTGTGTGTTTTCAGAATTTATATTCCTCTTTACTCCTGAAAGATGATTTATCTGATGATATATTCATGCAGTCATTGCAGTAACTCTTTAATGCTTTTATTTGGCTGGAGATAGAGTGTAGAAAGAAGAATAAGAGTATGGATATATGATGTCTAATTCTGGGCGGTAAGATAACTGGGATCCACATGGGGGAGACAGAGAAAAAACTATGCAAGGCATTCTCTGATTGCCTCATCCACACCACAGTATGCACACAACACACATACGTGGAAGTATGCATGCACACACATAGACACACAGACATGGAAATGTATACACGTGTGGAAATATTCATACAGAAGTACACATACACACATGTGCACACACATACACTCACAGAAATTTATTTGGCAGATTCGTGTTTTGTCACCTACATGAACCTACATGCTTGCTCCTTGTATGGGTGTGGCAATATGGAGAAAGACTCCATCCTTGTGTGCTTCACACCACAGCACTTACACTTCTTGAACAGACTTGTCCTTCACTACTCATGCCTAACTATGAATTCCCTCAGCCTTCATCTTTTAGCCTTCTTCGAACCCAGTCACTTAAGGCTTAGCTGCCTAACACTGCTTCATCTTTTTATCTTCTGTAGTCAGCCCACAATTACAGTAAGGGACAGCACTCATTGTCTCTGTGCAGAAAGCCAGCAAGTAGAATGCATGTGATTGATACCCAGGAGTTATCTTTTGTTGAATTCCTTTATTTTCCTTCCTCCTTCATCAGTCCTTACTACACACACACACACACACACACACACACACACACACACACACGCACGCACATTACTGCTCAATTTTTGCTTCTCTTTTGCATGCTTTTACTTTGAATTATCTCTGATGGAATATTGTTTTGTCGGCTTATTTCCTAGATGGGAAGTGATGGAATTTTACGCCTCAGTACTTCAGCTCTAAATAATGAATTCTTTGCATATGCAGCACAAGGGTGGAAACAGCGACTGGCAGAAGGTAAATTTCAGTTTCCTGTTATTATGTGACATGCTAGAGCATGTGTAGTATGTTAGAACACAAGTACTACATTAGAGTATGCAGACTGAGCAACTGGGCTATACTAGAGCACACACACTTTACTACTACACACTATCCTGAGTGCACATGCACTGCAGGGCACATGTATGATGTTAGATATACCCACACTGCTACAGCGCCTATACTATGTTAGTATAGACAAGTTCTGTAAGAACACAACACACACCCACTCTGACACAGCACATGCACTATTGTCTTAATTAGTTAGGGTCTTCTTTCTAGGCAATCTCATAGAAGGCAAAGGTTTAATTAAGGCTGGCTTGCAGTTTCAAAGCTTTAGCCCATTATCATCATGGTGGGACACTTGGCAACGTGCAGGCAGACATGGTACTGGAGAAGGAGCTGAAATTTCTACATCTTGATCTGAAAGTAGGCAGAAGGTGACCACCGGCTTCAGCAGGCAGCCAAGAGGGGGCTCTCTTCCACACTGAGTGGAACATGAGCACAGGAACTCAACGCCTATCTCCACAATAACACACTTCCTTGAACAAGGCTACCCCTACACCAACAGGGCCACACCCCTAATAACGTCACTTCCCATGCGCCAAGCATATTCAAACCGCCGCAACGATGTCAGAGCACATGGACTACATTAGAATTCATGTACTGTTCTAGAGCAGACATGCTATGCTAGAGAGCACATACTGTGCTAGAGGGAGGACATATGGCAGTGATGCGCTTTGTTAGAGAACACATTGCTAGAGTTCACACACGGCTAGAATACACACATACTGCTAGAGTACACACACACTGTGCTAAAGTACATACTCCGTGATGGAGTAAATGTGCTAACCTAGAGCACACACACTCTAGAGTGTGCACACTCTGGCGTATACACTGGAAAGCACACATACTGCAGAATGCACACCCCTTGTGGAGTGCACCTTCACATACTGTACTGAACTTTATGTGTTTCTCTGAGTTCTAGGTCTTCCCCACTCCCCTCTGAGACACATTTTCACTTAGTACAATTTCCCCCTTTGCTTTTGTTTGTTTGTTTTGTTTTRAGACAGGGTTTCTTGGTATAGCCCTGGCTGTCCTGGAGCTCACTCTGTAGACCAGGCTGACCCCAAACTCAGAAATCCTCCTGCCTCTGCCTACCAAGTGCTGGGATTAAAGGCGTGCGCCCCCACTGCCCGGCTCAATATCCCCCTTTTCTAAAGCAACACATTAATTCTTTGATAATGAGGAGCATTTTTAATATATGATATGCCACAGATTTTACATATACATTTACATATATATTAAAATTTCCTTGAAATTACAACATAGTTTGAATCACTGTGTTCTTCCATGCTCTGGATTCTAAGGAAATGTGGACCCCCTTTCTCCCGCCCCCTCCACCAGAGCTTCTGTCATCATTTCCTTCCTTTTAACTCATCTCAGGGTTTTGGATAGACTAAAATCCCAATGCAGGGCATGACTCTCCTCACTCTGAGTTGCAGGCCCTGGTTGGACACCTAAGCTTCTCCTGGGAATGCTGATCCCTCCAGCTTGTACCTTCTCAGTCCTCACAGGGGACTTCCTTTCCTCGTGCTGCCATTTATTCTTATTTTATTTGTACTCTTTTAAGTTCTACTGTATGTATCAAACAACATGCCTTAGAGGTTTGGGGTATATTTCAGATTATTCCCTAGGCCTTTTCTCACAGTCCTCTCACAGCTTCCATTGGGAACTCCCTTTTTATAGTAAATAATGACATTTTTAACATAACATTTTCTTCCCAACAGTACTTTTTTCTCCAAGCAGCCTTGTTTACCACCCAGGTCTATGCTACTGTAATCTATAAGCTTCAGGTTCTGACTGGCCCCTTCCCTTCACCCCGGTCTTTTTTCAGCATTTATAAATCTCGCTAGTTTGTTCTACACACTCTAAATTCCAAACGCTGTGTACTAAGCCTAGGATTTCCTCCTTGCTTTTTCTCTTCTTCCTTCTGCTTTCTTTGAACTGTCATCCTACCCTCACACTTGGGGACTCTGAAACTTGGACAGTATCTGTGACTCTACTTTCAATCTGATAGCTGTTAGTATCCACACTGTTGCTGGCCCTCTTATAACCTGCATCTTTCCCTCCATGCTGTTCGGCAATCTTCAGGCAGGAGACCTTTGGTTTCTCCACCACTTTGTCACCTGTCTTTCCAGACTATTTCCTGTCTGTACTCTTTCTTCATGGGATGCCATGAGGTACTCCTTTCTCCTGGAGGAAATTCTGATCTCTCCTTAGAGTGTGCATTGGGTAATTAACTTCAGCCTTCCTTTCTTACTTAATTTCATTCTATATTCTGCTAAGAATTGACCACTCAAAGGGACATAAATATGCATATTCGTGTCTCTGTGCCTTGTGATTTAATCACTTACATAAGCCTGATCATCCTTTAAAAGCTAACTCAAGAGTCAACTCTTAAATGTAATCCTCTTTAATTGACTTAGGAAAAATTAAGTGCTATCCCTGCTCTAATTTCAATGCATATATTATTCTTATGGCCTGTACAGGGCTTTGGACAATATTTCATAGTCCATTATGCACCTTCTACTTCTGTCAGGATGATTTCCTCTAGGACAGTAGATATACAGTTTCATTTCCAGCCCATAGTATGTAATACCTATGCCAAATGTTTTAGAGTTGGTCTAACGTGAAATGAGCATTTGAGCGATGTTCATAAAATGGACAATATTAAAAATGTGATCATTACACTTCTTGCTTTTAACATCCAGTGAAGTTTACTCAACTGAATGGCACGTGGTCTTTCCGAATTGGCAGAATACATGAGCATTTTAATTCAATTTATTGCCAATTTTATTCTAGGAGAGTTTACCCCAGAAATGCAATTACGAATAAGGCAAGAAATTGAGAAGGAAAAGAAAACAGAACCTTGGAAAGAAAAATTCTTTGAGAGGTTTTATGGAGAGAGGTAAGTACTAGAGATTTTCTCTTATTTCTCTTAGAAGGAAATGAAAATGTAATTCTCTGCTTCCCACGGCACCCTCATATGCTGTAAAACTTAATAAACCTGTGAGAAAAGGCAATGGTCCCCCAGTGAATGAAATTGAAGGTAAAATTATAGTGGCCTCTCAGCACTTACATTTTAAAAATGCGCTTTCAAGGTTTATAACATGTGCATGAAAAATCATCTTAGGTCTAAAATTACAGGGGAAATCTCAAAGAAGTCAATCGTGGTTTTCTTAAGTGGATTTTGATAAAAATTCTCTTAGTTTTTAATCCAAGTGTTTTCATTAATAAACATTCTGAAAACAAGTAATTGAGGCACATTTAATTCGCATGCTTGTCCCCTGCAAATAGTGAGTTGAAGTGTCCATTCTAGCGTGCGCTTCGTTCTTGTGTTGGAGAGAGATATCATCTTTCATTCTATGTGTGTAGTACAGTTTGATTTAACGTTTTAGTGGCATGTATGTTGCTTCATTTTTTTTTCAATTGAGTTTGTACTTGTGTATGACGCGTATGTTCATGAAGAACACCCTGACACAGCACCTGGTAGAGGTCAGAGAACAACTACTGGGTATCATCCCAGGTCTCCGCCATTGCACTGCATACTCCAGGATAGCTGGCCCTGCAGCCTTCAGCTGTGTCTCCTGTCTTTACCTCCCATCGCACTGCATGAAGGTTGGGATTACAGGTGCTCCCCAAAGCTTCCGTCTAGCTTTTTGCATGGGTTCTGAAGGTCAGTCTTTGGTTATCATGTGTGTATAGTTAGTGCTTTTACCTGCTGGCTAAGGCCTTCTCTCTGGCAATGCTTTTTAAAAGTAACCAATAGCAACCACATGTCTATACAGTAGTATATACCTGAAAGCAGTTTTCCCTCTGCATCCTGTTTCGCAGACAGGCATTGTTTGGGAAGAATCTCTGTCCCAGACAACCAGATTTCTAGGAATGGATATCAAGAAGCTATTAATTTGTAGCTCCAGGTCTTTGTAGAAGAAATTGTGCTGACTAATGTTTTTATAAAAGGTACAGAGTGGTTTCAGGGAATATCTTCTGTTTCATTCAGTTTCATCTCATAAACATCTCCTGTCAGTGGTTAAATAACCCCCAGAAATCTCACTTGAGCTTTTCTGCAAGTGGAAGGAATCTGTCTTAAAGGGGCTGTCTGTATGTGTGCAAAGGGGGACAGCCTGGTTCATAAAGTGCTTCCTGTGCACACACGGGGAGCTCAGTGATGCTCCAGAACCAATGTAAATGGTGTTTGTGATGCACATTTATAATCTCAGCACTGGGGAGGCGGGGCTGCTGGTCAGCTAGCCTTACTTGTTTGATAAGCTCAAGGGTCAGTGAAAAAAACAGTATTAAACCCCAAGCTGCATGCATACACAGAATATAAACACCGGCAGGGGGACAGAGGAGTCAGACAGATGACTCAGCAATTACAAGCACTTTCTATGTAACCGTGAGGATCCTAACACCCACACGGCAAACAACACATCCTGAAGACACCTGTAACTCAAACTCCAAGGGATCAGATGCCTTCTTCTGGTTTTTATACATGTATGTATATACACATGTGTACTCATGTACACAATATTTAATAAATAAATTATAGATAGTAAATTAATAAATAAATCCAATGTGACTAATGTCTGAGGAATAACAGTGGAGAGTGACCTTTACTGTTTGCATGCATACACACCCATGTGCACAGTGCAGCTACACACACGTGAAAACATATACATGCATATACACATTCACTCACACAAAGAAGCTTCTTATTCAGCAGAGGCCAGCCTTGGCGAATTGTCCTCATTCACAGCACTTCTAAGCACTGAAGTCTTTGGTTGCTCTAGCTGAGCTTTTAGATGTACCTACACATATGCAATACTAAATAGAGATAAAGTAATAGAATTTAGTTAAGCATACACACAGATTCAAACACCCCCATGAAATGTATCGATGGAGCAAATCTAGGGGTTGAATCCAGAAATTCACATTGTTGGAAGCTTTCTAGGTTATCCTGAAGCTTGCAAGCATGGAAAAGTGTGAAGTGCATGCCTGAAGCCTACCTGTAGACCATCTACATTGATGCTATTGTAAAAGGTTAGGTAGGTAGCAGGGAACATGAGGCTAAATATTATGGTCTGTATAATACAGTTCAGGAAGTTCTTCAAAATGTTAATTACACAAATAATTCTCATAAAAATTCACAAACATGCACAGTTTATCTGAGAAGTTTGGGTACTCCCAGATTCCCAAGCACATTTGGTGGAGAGGCACTGTCACAGAAGATGACAGCTTTCACAACCATTATCACACTCTGAAACACAAGATCACACCCTACAGGCTTTTCCTGCTGTAGTCTGGTGAGTTTCAACCTGTGGGGTATAACGCCTTTGGGGGTCAAATGACCCTCTTATAGGGGTTGGAGAACAGATGACCTGTGTATCAAATATTTACATTATGATTCATAACAGTAGAGAAATTATAGTTATAAAGCAGCAATGAAAATGATTTTATGGCTGGGGATCAACACAACATGAGAAACTGTATTGAAGGGTCCTAGCATTTGGAAGACTGAGAGCCAGGGCTGTGCAGCATCGCTGGGTTTTGTTTTTTGTTTGTTTGTTTGCTTGCTTGCTTGTTTTTTACTTCATGACATCAAATATCTTGTCCTTTGATCTTCACTATCTCATTAATTCATATTGGAGAGCTGACACACAGCAATAGCAGCTTCTTCTATTTTGCTATTCCTACATTACTTGGATTCCCCACTGTTTGGGAGATCCACCCCAGCACCAGGTCCCTCTCAGGTGACTGGCACCATTTGTCTTTTCATTACTCTGAGGTTCCCCAAGAATATTGCCATCCAAACCCTTTCATCACCTGCATCCTAATTTGACTTCATTTATGTGTTTCTCTATCATCTGCTGCTGATGGTGAAATTTAATTTGAATTAAACAGTGACTCGTCAAAATTGTTTTATTATCTTCATATTTAATTAGACGATTAGATAGTAAGATAGCGTGGCATTTCTTAGATTGTTTCTAAGATACCCTAATCTTTGAACATCATTTCAATTTTAAAATCTGATATATTTCTCTAAATTCCCATTTTTTAATTATTTCCATTGTATGCTTTAAATTCTCCATAATTTTTATATTACAAAGACATATTTTTGCTTTCTGACTTAAAAATCTTAGGTTTTGTTTATCTTTGATTTTTCTAGCCATATTCTCTGATTCATTGTTATTTGTAACACTTAAATTCCCTTTACTAATACTTGATAAGATTCATAACTCCTTAGTTATAAAGCAAAAATTGCCTTTCTTAATTAGCTAGAGCTTCTTTTAGGCATAATTGTAGCACTGAGGCTTTATCAGGAACTACTTAACATAAATTAATCACATGGCTTAGTGGTTGTATGCTTAAATTGATACATTTACCTTTATTGAATACTGAACTTGTAAGAGATCCAATACAAGCCTTTTATTTCGTGGCTATACAATAATGTCTCTACTTCTTCCTCAGATTGGGCATGTCCCGAGAAGACTCTATGAAGCTTACTTCTGGACCAAACCATGAAGGAGCTGAAGGGAGTTCCTCACATGGGGACTCTGGCCTTCCTGGTCCTTCTGCTCAGACTGCATTAGAAGAACAGCCAAAAATCATGAAAAGTTCAACTTCCTCGGAGCCTGACTTCTGCACTACCATTTGCCCTATGTTAGAGGTTCCAGTGAAGGATGTAATGACAGAATCAGAAACAGAAGACATATTTATACCAGAGGAATCTGTGATTCAGGAGGAAGTGGCAGAGGAGGTAGAGACAAGTATCTATGAATGCCAAGATGAAAATCTTAAGACAATAACTGAGTTTTCTGAGGAGTCTGAAAGTCCTGCCACCTCTTGTGAAGAACCCCAGGTAGCAGCCCCTGAAGACAGCTTGGAGTCCTGTGTTGTAATGAATGACATTTTAGACACTTTACCTCACATCGAAGTGAAGATAGTTGAGAAATTAGAATGTCCCCAGGAAGAAATGTCAGTTGTTATTGACCAACTAGAAATCTGTGACTCTCTTCTTCCTTGCCCTTCATCTGTCACCCATGTCCTTGATGTGGAACAGAAGGAACAAGAAACCGCCATAGAGACCAGCACCATGGCCCTGAGAGCAGGGCCATCTGCTCTAGAAAGCCAACTTCCAAATGAGGGAATTGCTGTAGATATGGAGCTGCAGAGTGACCCTGAAGAACAGCTCTCAGAAAATGCTTGCATCTCAGAGACTTCCTTCTCCTCTGAGAGCCCAGAGGGAGCAGGTGCCAGCCTTCCATCCCCAGGCGGGGAGACACAATCCACATCTGAAGAGTCCTGCACTCCAGCCTCTCTGGAAACAACATTCTGTTCTGAGGTGTCCAGCACTGAGAATACAGATAAGTACAACCAGAGAAACCCCACTGGTGAGAGCCTTCATGTATCTCTGGTGTCAGAAGTATCTTCACTAGCCACCTCACCTGAAATCTCAGAAGCATCTCTTATGTCCAACTTGCCTCTGACGTCCGAGGCATCGCCAGTATCCAACTTACCTCTAACATCTGAAGCATCTCCAATGTCTGATTTACCACTGACATCAGAAACTTCCTCAGTGTCTTCCATGCCTCTCAACTCTGAGACGCCTTTTGTATCCAGTTTGCCAATTCCTGCAGAGACTTCTCCTATTTCTAAATCTTCCATGAATGAAAGAATGGTACATCAGCAGAGAAAGTCACCTTCAGGATCTGAAGAAGCTATTTCTCCACAGAAAGAGGAACCTTCCATCCCCACCAAGTCCCTGGGAGAGAACCTCGTCTCCCACCCAAAGCCTTTGTCCACCATTCCAGAACCCGTCGACATGAGTTCTGTCATGGGACCTGAAGCACTTCCACCTGAAGAATCGCATAGTCAGACTCTGAGTCAGGAGCCTTGCAACACTCATGTTGAAATGGAGAAGCTCTATGTCCCTTCCATCCCAGAGCTTCCTGCTACAGAAATGACAAAAGTTAAAAACCATAGCGTTCTGCAAAGAACTGAGAAGAAAGGGGTGTCTTCACCATTGGAAGTCCCTGTCTTTTCTGAAGAAACAGAGACCAAGGGAAATGAGCTTCCTCCAGCTAAAGCGCAGGACAAACAATACGTGCCATCAGTAGATAAGGCTACATTTTTAGAAGGCTCAAGAAACAAAATGCATAAGCAGGGCGGTACACTGAATCGATTGGAGACCTCGCATACTTCCAAAATTTCAGAGCCCTCCAAGTCACCCGATGGGATAAGAAATGAAAATAGAGAGTCAGAGTTATCAAAGAGGAAAACCGTGGAGCATAGCTTTGGAATATGTAAAGAAAAAAGAGCTAGGATAGAAGACGATCAGTCGGCCCGGAGCCTAGCGTCCAGCAGTCCTCCTGAGAAAGAGCAGCCACCACGAGAGGAGCCCAGGGTTCCCCCTCTCAAGGTATGGTGTTTTAAAACAGATATATATATATATATATAT
>BDUI01000010.1:1551168-1566955 GCA_002335545.1 Apodemus speciosus
ACACATCAAAAAGATCATTCACCATGATCAAGTTGGCTTCATCCCAGGGATGCAGGGATGGTTCAATATATGGAAATCCATCAATGTAATCTACTAGATAAACAAATTCATATGTGACTTTAAGAATATTCTTCATATTTCTCTAAATGAAATTATTGGTTGATGCCTTCAGAGGTGAAAAACTTCATGGTCACATTCATACTGCACATTTTGTTTATGTCCTAAGCATACACGCGGGCATTTGGATATATTTCAAACCACGTTATAAATGAAAGCAGCTCACTCCCATACTGCTAACCATTTTTTATTAAGGCAGAGCTTGTCAAGGATTTCCAGCCTGCTTCAAGCTCAATAGATAGCCGAAGATGAGATCAGGTCTCACTGTATAGCTTGAAACTAGTTTTGTAGACCAGATTGGATCCAAGATCATAGAGAATCGCCTGCCTTTATTTCCTATTACGGTCAGGACTACAGAGATATAACCCAGGACTTCATGCACACTAGACAAGTTCTGAACCAACTGAATTGTATCCATAGTCCTCATCCTCCCCTTGAGTGACTATGCTCTACCACCCTCCTTACTGGATGCATGCTAATATCTTTTTCTTCTCTCCTCTTTCAGATACAGCTTTCTAAAATTGGGCCACCTTTTATCATTAAGAGCCAGCCAGTCTCCAAAGCAGAGTCCCGGGCATCTACTAGTACATCAGTCAGCAGTGGGAGGAACACGGGAGCCAGGACCCTTGCAGACATCAAGGCCCGAGCCCAGCAAGCCCGGGCCCAGCGTGAGGCTGCTGCAGCTGCTGCAGTTGCAGCTGCAGCGAGCATTGTCTCAGGAGCCATGGGAAGCCCAGGGGAAGGCGGGAAGGCAAGAACCCTAGCCCACATCAAAGAGCAGACCAAAGCTAAGCTCTTTGCAAAACATCAGTCCAGAGTCCATCTCTTCCAGACCTCCAAGGAGACCCGGGTACCTACTGTCAGCACCAAGGAAGAATCTCTCAATATGGAAGCCTCTCCTACCCCTGAGACAAAAATAGAAGGCTCTACAGGAGTCATTATCATCAATCCGAACTGCAGATCTCCTAGCAGCAAGCCCACCCACATCCGGGAGACCACCACTGTATTGCAGCAGCCTCTGAATCCACCTCAGATGCCAGAAACTGCCACTGACTTGTCTGTGCATAGTTCTGATGACAGCATACCTGTGTCACATTTAACTGAGAAAATTGTTTCATCTACCTCTTCAGAAAATAGCAGTGTACCCATACTTCTTAATAAAAGTCCCATCAACCCCATCCCCATGTCTGTCTGCAGCACCACCATGTCAGGAGCAATTAAAGAGCATCCCTTTGTGAGTCCTGTCGACAAATCTTCTGTCCTCATGTCTGTTGACAGTGCAAACAGTACGATTTCTGCTTGTAATATAAGCATGTTGAAATCCATCCAGGGATCTGATGCCCCGTGCATAACCCTTGTACCAAAATGTATCAGCAGGGCTCCCATACCAGCTGCTCCAGAAGGTGCTGGACAGTCGAATTCCATGGATGGGAAGGCCCTGCTTGTACCCAGCAGCAAGTCTGCTAATGTAATGCCCAATCAGTACACTTCTGTGCCAGCTCCCACCATTGGAAGTAATTTGCCAAACCATCTCTGCACTAGCTCTGTCTTGATTCCCACCACAGGGATTAATAACAGATTTGCTTCTGAGAAGATAGCCATGCCCGGGAGTGAAGAACAGGCCACTGTGACTGTGGGTGCCACCGTGCGAACAACCCTCAGCTGTGGTGATGCGGTGACTGTGACTGATTCACTGGTTCCACGCCCACCCGTCGCCATGTTTGCGGGAAACATGTTCACTGTAAACTCTTACAACTGTCCTCCCAAAGCAAGTGGGGAGAGCTCGGACAATAATTCAGGGCCTCGAAACAGAACCGAGAATTCTGAGAAATCTCAGCAGCCACCAGGCGGCTTTGTCCCAGCATCGGTAAACAGATCGATTCCGTGTAAAGTCATCGTGGACCACAGCACAACACTGACCTCCAATGTGTCTCTGACTGTCTCCATTGAAAGTGCAGACTCAAGCTTGGATTCCCAGACTAGGTCGGTAAGGACAGACGTATCCATCCAGCCTGTGGCATGTCCTCAGGTGTCTGTCATCAGCAGACCTGAGCAGGCCGCAAGTGAAGGGCTTGATCATGGCCCTGTTTTCATTGCTGCTCCTACGGCCAAACAGGACTGTAAGACATTGCAGGCCCCTTGTGCCGCTCTCCGAGAACTGCCTCTTACTCTTCCAGATAAACTAAATGAAGGGACCGTTCCTACTCATGGCTTTGCTGAGCAGGCGCGAAACTCGAGTACTTTCAAGAATGAAACGGACGCAGCCTGTAGCAATCAATATAAGCCAGGAAACCGGATTTGCTGGAGTGAAGACCCAATGAGAAACACAGCACAGCCTGTGGTTTGTCATTCAGCCTCAAGTGCACAGAAAGAGAATCCAGAGCAGACTGGCCTGAAGGCTGTGAAAACCGAACACGCCAGCTACGCACCTGTGTCAGACCTCCACCCGAGGAATCTCATCACAAATGTCAGTCTTCCTGTGAAGTCCGAACCTCATGAAGTAGACAAGGGCTTTAGAATGGACACTGAGGAGTTTCCTGGCCCTGAGCGTCCTCCTCCGGCCACAGAGGTGACAAACAGTGCTGGTGTACAACAGGCACAAGCCATGAAGCCTTCCACCACTAGCCCTGTGGAAGAGGCTATTTCCTTGGCTACAGACACCATGAAAAGACTCCCAAGTGCGGGCAGCTCAAGCTGCCGCCTGTCTTCCGTGGAAGCTAATAACCCGCTGGTGACTCAGTTACTGCAGGGCAACCTGCCTCTGGAAAAGGTGTTACCACAGCCAAGATTGGGAGCCAAACTTGAAATCAACAGGCTCCCTCTGCCTCTTCAAACTACCTCAGTAGGTAAGACAGGGCTGGAGAGAAGCATGGCCGAAATACCATCCAGCTCTCCAAATCCAGACGGTAAGGGCTATTTGGCAGGGACTCTAGCACCAGTCCAAATGAGAAAGCGAGAAAACCATCCCAAAAAGAGAACAGCCAGGACGGTGGGAGACCACGCTCAAGTGAAATGCGAGCCAGGGAAGATGGTGATGGAGCCGGACGTCAAAGCGGTACCCTGCGTCATCGGTCCAGGCATGAGTCAGCTCGGAGGACACAGCCAGCCATTCAAGCAGGAACGGCTCAGTAAGCCCTCCACGGCCAACAGGATCATGCCCAGCCCTGAGATCAAGCAACAAAAGCGACTGCTGCCTGCGTGCACCTTCCAGCCGAGCCTGTTCCACGTGAGCAAAAATGAAGGCTTCCACGCCGACGCTGGTACCTCACATAGACAGCAGTTCTACCAAATGCCCATGGCTGCCAGGGGACCCCTTCCCACGGCTGCTCTGTTACAGAACTCTCCCAAGACCCCAGTGGGCTGCAATTCGTTTGCCTTCAATAGGCATCTGGAACAAAAAGCGTTGGGAGAAGTGAATCTTCCCACAGCACCCCACCAGCTAAGACTAGCCACAATGCTGTCCCCCAACATGCCTACAAAAGAAGGCGAGGATGGGGGAGGTACCACCCACACAATGCCAAGCAAGGCGGTGGTCCACGCCCCACTGCCGCCCCCGCCACCCCCTCCACCACCACCCCCTCCTCCCTTGGCCTTGCCCCCGCCACCCCCTCCACCCCCTCCACTACCTCCACCTCTTCCCTCGGTAGAAGTCCCATCCGATCAAAAGCAACCACCAGTTACCATGGAAACCACTAAGCGACTTAGTTGGCCCCAGTCCACGGGCCTATGTAGCAATATCAAATCAGAACCTCTTTCTTTTGAGGAAGGTCTAGGCAGCAGCTGTGAACTGGGCATGAAGCAGGTTCCGTATGACCAGAACGAAGTGAAAGAGCAGCTGAAGGCATTTGCATTAAAAAATGCAGATTTTTCTTCCTACTTGCTCTCTGAGCCCCAAAAGCCTTTTACCCAATTAGCTGCTCAGAAACTACCAGTACCCCAGCAACAACCACTCTGTGGAAGTTACCCGACGATACACTTTGGGAGCACAAATTTCAAAAGGGCAGCATCTGCCATTGAAAAGTCCATTGGGATTCTGGGAAGTGGCTCGAGCCCTGCCGCCGCCGCCGCCGCCACCACCACCACGGGTCTGGCAGGTCAAAACACCCAGATGCAGCCGGTTCAGAACTTTGCGGACAACAGCAATGCAGATGAGTTAGAGCTGAAATGTTCTTGCCGGCTCAAAGCCATGATTGTGTGCAAAGGCTGCGGAGCCTTCTGCCACGATGACTGCATAGGTCCATCCAAACTTTGTGTAGCTTGCCTGGTTGTCCGATAAGAGCTGAGTGAAGGATTCAGCGCCCCCTCCCTGCTCCCCCCCCCGCCCCCCAGTGTTTGACATGAAAAAGCCTAACATAATTAGCAAGGAGTCAAGTAAAGCGTTGGCTTCTGCGCCAGCATATTTTCATTGAGAAGTAAGTCATCTTGGTTTTTTTCTAGGTGATTATTTTCTTACGTTTCTTATACGGGGGTTGATGCCAGGCATGGGAACCGACGGATGGTTTTTGCCTGTTCAGTCAAGATTCACAGCTTGGTGTGTTTCTGTGTGTATACAGGTCACTGCCTATTTTTTTTTTTCATTTTGACAGGTTTTTTTTTTTTTTTTCCTTTCAATCCAGGCCTAGACAGTTAGGGCGTCATGAGTTGTCTAATCACCAGATATGCAGCTGTTGAACAACTATGATAAGCATGATGTGAGCTAGCCATGTGTCCTCCCACAGTTTCGACATCACAGCAAGCATTTCTGCAGTGATTCTGGGGGACCTATCCTGACCCGGTGGTTCAAGTCATAATAGGAATGGGAGCCTGCTTTAAAATGGGATTCCTTCTGTTGCCTCTAATCACAGAAGGTGCATGAAGGATGTGTCTGTGGAGTCTACTGTCCCAGCCCTCTCTCCTCCCTTCTTACTCTTTCTCAGAGACTGACAGAAAAACCTAAGTTGGCTTTGAATTTTGCCCACAAATTGTGGTTGAATACATATTGCATCTGAATTGACAACTGGGCTTCATATCATAGGTAGTCTGATTGTAGCCCTTGGATATTCAATCATGTAAGATCCATTGACTGATGGACATGGGCCGAGTATTGTGGCGTTCCACATGTGGCTTTTAAGAGCAAATCTGAAAATCTGTGCCCTACCTAATACTAAAAGCAAACAATAAAATGCTGACCATGCATTATTGTGGGCTGATGATATAGAATATTAGCCGTTCTACTCACTCTGTTCCAAAAACCCCATGGAAATTGGGGATACGTGGAGCGGATGCAGCCCTCAGTCATGCCAGGTTACCCTGGACTTTCCAGAGATTGGCCACCTCTTTTCGCAGGTGTCACTGATGACAGTGACTACAGAAGGCAGTATGAATGGTGACATTTTTCAGAACCATTTATTCCTTCTTGATTCACGATCTAGACAGTTGTCTTTGACTCTGAAATAACTCTCATTTAAAAAAAAATGCACCCTCCTGCATGTGTTGCTGTTTCATTCCTCATACCTAAGAGTGGAACTGGAAAGGGGATATTGCATCTCACACAGTTCCCTTCGAAGTTCAACCAGTAAAACCCGAGGATTTGAGCTCCTTCCATATACCGACTACTTGCATTCCAGAGACAGCTGTGCTTGACCAGAGGCTTGGTACCCAAAAGCAAGCTCAAAAGCACAGGCTCACAACTGGAAGACAAAAGGAAGGAGAAGTACACTCATTTAACTCCAGACTCAGAGCACAAAACGCAGTGCCATTAGCCCATTGGTTGTGCCTATAAAATTAAAAAGAATTCAGAGTGGAAGAAAATTATGTGTCCAGGGTAAGAGTGAAAGATATTTTCACGTGGGATCATCTTTTCAATGTAAACTTTTTTGACATTCCTTGAAAATGCATCTTAAAAGTTAACCAGGATGAGTAGAAAATACATTCCTGAGAGAAACATAAGCCACATTTAGAAAACCATAACCAACTGTGTGTGGGGGGTCCCCTTCTAAATTTATTATTGTGATGTTGCCAAATTTCTTTAGGTGACAAGAGACATTGTTTTAACAAATCACTGAATGTGAAAGATTCTTTATCTTAAGACAAAAAAGCAAAGAAAGGCCTGCCTATGGCTGATTTGGGGCTCTGGGTCTGTTGCTGCCTTTCCTTATTAAAGCTAACAGAATTGACAGTGGAAAAAGCCAGTGGTGGGCTCAGCCAGCTACACCCCAGGACTGCAGTCTTAAGGCCTGGGTGGTGAGCTGCCTGCCTTGCCAGGGTGTATCTGCATGCTGTGCTTATCAGTGATGCCCTTATGGTCTGCTTGGGGATGACATCATCTTAATTTCGAAGATTGTGCTCTTAGCCTCACAGCTGGGCACCCAAATACACAATGACACTTGCATGCCAACCCCTTCCTATTTAATCGCTGCTATTCCAGCGTCAGATACTGTCTACACCAGCAGATTCTGAACTACAACGTCAGTACCTGACACCTGTTAAAGAAACCCAAGTCTACGAAGCCTTTGCACTCTGTATGAGAGGAACAGTTGAGGCTGAAGGGATATTGAGCTCATTGTCAGTTGCACCTTTGTTGAGTACTGCCTGCCAATTGCTTCCTGGGAATAAAGAAAAGTGTCCTTCTGTATGTTTGGATTTTTCACATAGTAAGTTTGGAAATTCAAATGTTGATAGTGCATGGATTCTGTCACCCAGGTCCAAAGACATAATTTTTCTACAGCTTCCTCTTTTCTGCCCCAATTCAAATTCTGATGTTCTCTTATAGCTTATTTTCTTGAGTCATTATCTTTGGGCGAATACGATAATGAAATTCAGAAGCGAAATGTCGGCTAGGTATTTTGTAGGTATGCACTTCACCTTTATATAAAAGCCAGCATATCTGAATTAGGCGAGCAGCTTTCTCAGCCTCCTGATTCTACACGTCTCTTCGTGTGTGCAACTTGACAATGTAATTGACTATGCGATTATGGTGATGTAATGTGCAAACTTCTTATGTGCAGTTTCCTGATCATTGGACATTATTAGTCCCTTATCAGGAACAGAACTTGCACATGTAACATGTATTTATTTTTAATCACAAAGGATGTATTTCTCAAAATAGCACTTTTGGAGCAGGGGAGGGAGGGGAACTGCCATGTTCTATTCCTCTCCGTGGGATATGCGTATGCCTGAGGTGTAGAAAACATTTAGCTAGTTCATGGGCATGTTAATAAAATGCGTTCTGATGCAAAATTCATTTTCAAAATGAAAATATTTATCCTTCCCCAAAGTAAGAATGCAAAATCCAGTGACCAGAGCACCACAGTTATGTAGACTGTTTCCCTGTGAAGGCCTAGTGTTAACAAAACAACCTTGAAAACCTATGAGGCGGAGCCAGGTTCCTAGAAAGACTTCATAGTGATGTCTATTTCCGAGGTGAGCTACAGAGCTGTAGCTTTCTTCTGGATCCTGGATATTCTTACTCAGTTCAAAATAAGCATACAGAAATCGCCTGGTACCTGTGGTGCTTCATAATGTAGTCAGAAATATTGGGTTGTTTTTTTTTTTTTTAAGTACACGATGCTGCAAGCCTGTTTCCTTTACAAACACTCGCACAATTTTTGAAAGAGGGATTTGCTTTGGCCAGTCTCTCTGCTTCTTCAGGTGGGGTGTGACGAAGCCCGGGTGTTAGATGCTGACGCCGAGCTCAGCCCTCTACGGTCCTAGCCTGGTGTGGGAGCTCAGCATCCTCATAACTGCCTGGGGATACCTACCCCCACCGAACACACACACAGCTCAGACTCCAGTCCATCTGTGCTCCCCAAGAACAATGTGAAGAGTCCTGGAACAGAACTCATCAACTGTCAGGGGCCTATGTAGCCAAAATGTCACTGTAAGAATCGTGTTGCCTCCTGCTCTCATGTTTGTCACAGTAAGGCAAGCCAATGGCGTTTCTACTATAATTTAAAGGAGCTGCCTTTTTTTTAATAGCATACACTATTTAGCTTTGAACTATATTTTATAGTCACAAGATAATCTAGACTGTAGAGAGACTTGGTTGTGTTTGTGCTGTTCACGAATGTTCCAGAAAAGTGCTTTACCTTGTTCCCCTCATTTCCTGACTCTGCCGTATTCCCTCCTCGCTTCGCAGAAATCTCATCTCACTTACGTTTTCAGTACCATTTATTTTTACAATGTGTTCATGTGTATTGTTCCTTCTTTTGGTCAGTATTCTAAATGTTTACATCTGTTTGACATTAGCCGTGTAATGCCTTTTTTTTTTCAAAGGCGGAATTTACTCCTCCAGTGTGACAGCAAAATGTGAAGTCAACCAGAACACACCACGCATGGCACACACAGACTGGGGGCCAAGGCCCTGATTGTACACAGACATTTCCTATCAGCATAGAGAAAAGTGAAACCCTCCTTCAGTCCTCTACCAAAGAATATATTATTCCCACAGGAAAAAAAACTCAGAAAGGTGTGTAAAACCCTCAGGAGGAGGTGCAGTTGATCCACAAGACTGCGACAACGGAAGAGCATTATGCTTGCTTTGATACCTGACTAAATGTGACTGGCTGCAACAAGCGTTTCAAAAGAAAGTTTTAGGCAGTGTTTTGTTTAGAATTCAGGGATCATGCATTCTTTAATGGTGCTGTTTTTTTTTATTTCTTCTTTTCTACAAAGAATAAAAAGTGTTGCCTACAAAAGTGACTGCTCATGATGATGTAAGTTAAATGGAACGTCCCGTCTCTATGTTTCTATGTTCCTCCCTTTTCTCCAAGTAAGAATTTGGTTTCAGTATCAAAATATTCTGGAGAATAAAGAAATGAAAACACGAAATGCTTGTCATTTTAATTTGTGAATGTTATGAGGTCCGAACGTTCTATTTGCTAAAACATGCATATAGTGTTGAATTATCCACTCTTATTCTCGGCGTGAGGAACTGTCAACATATGATTGTAACCATTGTTAACGGAGTAAAATCAGAAATTGATGGTGTCTGCTGAGCATACCGTAATCGGCGATGTCTGGACCTTGTCGTGAGCATCTTAATTTCTTACATCAGAAGCATTCGTGTAAATAAATGGTTACTGCCAGAATTAACTTACATTACAAAATGAAAGCATTCTTAAAGGAATTGTTCTGGTTGATATTGTATCCGAGCTGAACGATTGGAGCTCTAGTTATTTGTATCCACTGCTATGAACCATTAGAGCAAAATTACCCCAGTCATGTTTATCAAGGTAAGAAAATATGCGTATCTTTTTGGTAAAATGAATCAAAAACCATTAAATGTAATTGGCTGTTCAATCTGAGTGCAAGGGTGCGTTATGCACGTGGAAATCATTGTCTCTCACCACCAGGTGGCGAAAGAGGATGCTTGCTTTTGGAGCCCAGATCTAAACTGCACTCCATTATTTTCAGGAACTGTTAAACCAGTTAACATAATTCGTTTTATTTACAACCATAGCCCTTTGTAAGTGCTTCTTTTGCATTATTCCACAGACCTAATCTAGTCCAAAATCCACTATATCAAATTAAACAAACTATGGGGCTGGAGAGATCAGTCATCAGTTCAGTCCTTAGTGTTCTTGCAAGGCCATCCTTACTTCACTGCTCAGCACCCATACTGAGTGACTCACGACCACTTTTTACTCAAGTTTCAGCAGACCCAACATGTTCTTTTGGTCTCCAAGGGCACATATAAACACACCACACACACACACACACACACACACACACCTTAGAAATTGAGCAGCTTATTATTTCTTTAGGTTGACATTTATTTAAAACAACTTGAATGTTTACATACTCCATTTATCCTCATAAGATGGATGCATTTTGTGTAAACATTCCTTTGTTTTGATTATTAATGAGCCTGATTTTAGTAACAGTATTTCTTAGGATATAAATTATTTACATCAAACCATGGCCTTTATCTGTGTCTGGAGGTTCCATAGTTCTAATATGCCTATCTCGCTATAATCAAAGGTAATTAAGACTTTTAGAAGCATACTCACAGGGTTAGAAAGATTGCTCCGTGTCTAAGAATATTCATTGTTCTGCAGAGGACTCAGCTCGATTACCAGCAAGTGTAATCAGAACAAAGTGTAACTTAAAACCAGGGAATCTCACACCCTCTTTGGCATCCACATGCACTGCACACATGTGACACACAAACATGCATGAAAGCCAAACAGTTGTACACACAAAATATAAATAAATCTTAAAAAACAAAAAGCAAAAACCAGAAGCAGCCTCACTAGGAAAGTGTTTGGTACAATGATTTGGGAGCTCTCTTCTACACAAAAACAATTGGACAGAAATCTTAGTGGATATAATTTAGTCCAAAAAAGTAGTTGGAGTCTTTTTGCCCTAAATTACTTAGATCTTAACTTCTGAACACACTGTTATTCAGAATGATTAGAAAAATGAAAAGTTGTGGTCAACAAATGTCTAGTGCAGAACCTTAAGGTGAGCAGTGACCGCTAGTCCCACAAAACACTTTTTTCCAAATTGTTCAAGTAATTAAATATAATTGTTACTCACTGGTCAAAGGAGTACCCTGACCTGTGAGGTAAATGCTACCTATTTGGCCATTTTACTTCAAATAAAGTTTTGTAGTTATCTTGAGAGATATCCCATCACAGTACCTCTTCATAAGGAAAACTGATGGTAAAAGTAACCATTAATTCTAGAAGGAATTGATCAATCCTGAGGTCTCCAAAAAACAAACAAAACAAAAAATAAAAACAAAACACCAAGAGATATCTCTGAGACAACAAACCTGTGGGATTGGCTGGGAATCTGTGTAGACAAAGCTGTCTCCTGCATCCACACTTCTCACTGAGGAGAACTTATGCTGTGTGCATTGTATACTTTAATGGAAAAGTCAATGCCTATGCTCCCATTTTAAGGAACAATTGTCATTTTCTATCTCACAACACAGATGTATCCTTCACACACAAAGATACACATGAGAGAGTAGTACATATCTGTGTGATATGTATGTCCATGTCCCTTGTTTTGAATGTGTGGAGTCATGTGTATGTAAGTATACACATGTATACATGTGCCTGTGGATGGCCAAGAATTATATGAGTGCTGAGGAACTAGACAGGGAACTTATGGTTTCAGAGTAAGCTTTACCTGCTGAACCAAATCCTCAGTCCTCACTTTTGAAAAAAATAATTTTTACATGGTTCAACGTAAGCTTCCCAAATCATAATGGAATGTTTTGAAACTCCGCCTTGGGGTTTTGGAAGTAGAATGGTGGGCACTCCTTATAAGGCCAAGAATATTGACTACTTTCAAAAAAAACATCATGGACACTTGAAAGTGACATATGGCTCACCTATTTTTGGATTTACCATAAGTTTCTTAGTTGAAAATAGATTTCACTTGTGACTCAAATATCCATCTTTGATTGCAAGACACACTCTTACTTGAGTAAGAGTGTTGAGACTTCCTACTCCTCATTAATAAAGGAACACAGGAAAATCCAGTGCAGGACCAAGCCTCTACTAACATTTTTCTTAATTTTTTGGTATCTCGTATCCAATCTTCCTGACCTAAGAAAGTGGGGTTACCTGAGTAATGAGGAAACAGGAACTTCTTCTGAATGGACTCACCCCATGGAACTTGCAATGATTATGTATTTCCAATTAGGCAGAAATGTTAAATATTGTAAACATCTGCCGATCATTTCAAATCTCAAAATAAATTGAAGGGCCTGAGCAGAGAGCCCCAACCAGCTCATTCAGCTTGGAAAGTCCACATGAAACCTGCAGCCCTGTGTTCTAGTGTCTTTGGAGTTGGGAACTGCTCTGCAGGCTACTGAAAGATAGATATAAATACCAACCGATCCACAAAACCTTTGAACAACAGTATGTCCTGCGCACACAATATGCTAGAACAATGATAACACAGGACTTGTGGGAGTATCCAACCAATGTCTGTTTTGACTTACAGCATAATCCTTGAGATAGAACCCATACCTAACACTACTTGGGTGACCAAGAACCATGACTGGGGAGCCCAGAAACCTAGGATAAAATCAAATACTACCAAGAAAAGGGTAACAATAAAACCACTCCTAATGATATTCTGTTATATTCATAGATGGCCTTATTCACCATCATCAGAGACAACACAGCCATTATCTTTCTGTGGCAGAAAGAGACAAATAAGACTCACAGCCAGACATGGTTCAGAGAGAGAGACCTTACAACACAGAGCTCTAACGGGGAAGTCTCCATCAAACCCTTCCCCAGGAGAGCTCAGGGAATTCAGCAGAAGAGGATGCAGAAAGAGTATGAGAGCCAGAGGGGATGAAGGACACCAGAAAAACAGGGCCATCTGAGTCAACTGCGCAAGGCTCATATGAACCCCAGAGACTGAAACAGCAAGAGGAGAGCCTCTGTGTGCCCTGCACCAGGCCCTCTGCATACATGCTACAGCTTTTTTAACAGTATTGTTATGAAACCCCTGAGTGTGTGGAAAAGTGGATTTCTGATTCTTGTGATTCCTCTCGTGGATCTTTCCTGTCTGTTGAGTTGCTTTATCCAAGGCTTGGTGTGATTTTTTTTTTGTTTTATCTTATTATAATGCATTTTGTCATATGGAATTGCTATCTGTTAGAAACCCTTTCTAGTGAGAGACAGAGAAGGAAAAGATCAGGAGTAAAAGGGGAAGTTTGGAGTAACTGAGAGGAGCAGGAGTGGAAATTGTATTTATGATATTTTTGTATAAGAATCTGTTTTCAATACATGAAAAATTTCAAGACAACCAGAAGCATGACAGGATGGAAGAAATGCCGCAAAACAGAAAGACCACGTAGTTGGGTGTAATTCTAGTAGGTCTGCCTATATATGTTACTCGGTCTTCTTCTTTTGAAGTGTTTAATAGTCTTTGTTCTGTTCATTTAGTGTTTGGCTATTATGTGTCAAGGAGACTTTCTTTGCTGGTCCAATCTATTTAGTGATCTGTATCCTTTGTGTTCTTTGACAGGCATCTCCTTTTTAGATTAGAAAAATTTTCTTCTGTGACTTTGTTAAAAATATTTTCTGTTCCTTTGACCTCAGTTTCTTCTTTTTCCTCTATTCCTGTGATTCTTAGCTTTGGTCTTTTCTTACCCTTTTCAAATTTCATGGACGTTTTTGTGCCAGGAATTTTTTTTTAAACTTAACATTTTCTTTGACAGATGTGTCTTTTTCTTCTAGCTTGCCTTCACCGCCTGAGATACTCTCTTCCATTTCTTGCATTCTCTTGGTAAAGTTTGCCTCTGTGGTTCATGTTTGAGTTCATACATATTTCGCCTTTAGATTTCCCTGACTTTGTGTTTTCTTTCTTAATACTGTCTTAGTTCGGGTTTCTATTGCGGTGAAGAGACACGTAACCAAGGCCACTCTAATAAAGTATAACATTCAATTGGGCTGACTTACGGTTTCAGAGGATCATTCCGTTAACATTAGGGCAGGAAGCATGGCAGCAACCATAGCAGCAGGCAGGCAGACGTGGTTCTGGAGGAGCTCAAAGTGCTACATGTTGATCCATCAGCATCAAGAAGGAGACCGGCTCTTCTGCAGGCAGCTAGAAAGAGGGTCTTTTAAACACAGGGTGGAGCTTGAGCATAGGACGGAAAAGCCCGCCCCCCACACTGACACACTTCACCCAAGAAGACCATATCTATTACAAAAGGCCACATTTCCCAATAATGTCACTCCCTGTGAGCCAAGTATTCGAACACGACACTGGGGCCAAATCTATTCAAAACACTACAAATACTATTTCTACTTTCAGGTCTTAAGTGCTTTTATCCATTTCCTTCCATTGTTTGTGTTTTCATATATTTCTTTAAAGTAGTCATACATCTTCTCTTTAAGGACCTCTATCATATTCATAATTCCTATTTGAAGCTGTTTCTTGTGTTTCAACTATGTCACAAAGTTCAGGCACCCTGGGGCAGGGGAGGCATATTGTCCTGGCTGGTTAGATTGTAGTTGTTTTGCTAGTATCTAGGCATCTGGGATTGGGAAGGTTTTCCCACAGTAGAAGGTATGCTACAGTAGAAGGTAAGGCCACAGTAAAAGGTATGCTAAAGATCTGGGGCTGTGGGGTAGCTGGACTTAGAGAAATGAAGGGAGGTATGAAGATTTGTAGCTAGCCTACTTGCTTTTCTGGTCCTAGTAGCCTTTGGATTCTCATAAAGTATCTGCTGGTGTTAGGGTCTCAGACAAATCAATGAGTGTAGGTATAGAAGTTTGAAGGGAAGACATGTGTGATCTACTGGAGAGGGGAGCAATGCAGGTGATAGAGAAGCTGTGGTAGGTATTCTACTGTAGACCTTGGGATGAGACTGGGAGATCTGATTCGGAGAAGTACAAGTAATAAAGGTCCTTGGTTAGCCTCCCTGCTTCCCCAGTTGGAGTACCCTGTGTTTTTTCAGAGAACCATTTGTATTTTACTTTTTAAAGCCAGATACTGAGGGGGCGTCCTGAAGGAAAATATCCAAGTACCCAACCTGGCCTCAAGGATATGAACTCAGGAAAGCCAGCCGTGCCCCTCACCCAGGCAGCACAGTAGAGCTAACCCCATTGGCTGAAGAGTAGGTGAGCCTGGCCTGGGGCATGAGAAAGAGTTGTCCCCAGCATGGGATAACATGGGTGAGAGATAGTCCCATTGCTCCTCTGCCCGCAGCAGTCAGCTAAGATGGCTCTAAGGTCAGGAGAGCAGGAGTGCTAACCCCATCATAGCCCTGGCTGCAGCACTAGGGAGAATGAGTCCTGAGCCTTACCTGAGCAGCACAGTAGCACTGGCATGGCAAAGGTGCAGATGAGCCAGCTCTGATGAGATGGGAGCAGGAGAGCTGACACTGTCCCTTGCCTGCGGTGACATTTGGTGAACTAGCCAGGAACAATGCTGGAGAGCTCACTCTGATGGTGTATAAAGCCATAATGCTATCTGACTGGGGGAGCCAGTTAGAGCAAGAGTGAGGTCAAGACGTGTCCAAACACCAAAACACTTATACTGAGACCAACAGGAGTAGGACGACTTTCCTCCTTGCTTCATCCCCCTGCATATCCCAAGCTAGGTAAGCCTTCCAACCCCCACCTCTACCACGCTTGAGATAGTCTTGTAGCCTGGTGGCTAAACTGTAGGTTACACTTCCTCTCTCCCTGTAAGGACATGCCTAGCAAGCACGTGAAATTCCTCTTCACACAAATACAGCATTCTCAGAACCTGAAAGCTTCAGTCAATGATGTATACTCACCAAAAATAAATAAATAAATAAATAAATAAATAAATAAATAAATAAATAAAAAAAAATAAAAACACCTACCAGCTCCCAAGGTGGGCAGGTACCCCCCAATCCCACACTCATGCTGGCCAAGAACCTGGGAACCTGCTTACCAGGATAAGCTTCGTTTTTTTTCAGTCTGTCCCAGTGCACAATGGTGTCTGGATATCCCAAGGACAGAAGATTCCACAGCATGCAATAAGGAAACATGCTCCATAATGTTCATAGCAGCCTTATTTATAATAGCCAGAAACTGGACCCAGGTGTCCCTCAATGGAAGAATGGATACAAAAAATGTGGTATATTTACACAATGGAGTACTATTCAGCCATTAGAAACAATGAATTCATGAAATTCTTAGAGAAATGGATGGAGCTGGAGAGCATCATACTTAGTGAAGTA
>BDUI01000010.1:1569934-1601403 GCA_002335545.1 Apodemus speciosus
GTTTCTCTACATGAGCAGGAAGGACCAGTCATAGCAGGATGCATTGAGGAGATCTTCCTCTACAAGGCAGAAAGAGATGCCTCATTAGAAACCTGGGAACCTAGTCTTGAGTGGCCACCCTCCAGAGCTATGAAAATGTAATTTTAATTTCTTGAACCCACATGGTCCAAGAGATTCTGTTGTGATACAACACCTAGAATTATATATTCATTACTTTTATGTTGCTGTGATAAAACATCAAGGCCAAGGGAACTAAAGGGAAAAGTAATTTATTTTGGTTTAAGATTCTGAAATGATAAGAGCCCATTCTGGTGGAGAGGCGTGGCAGCCGCAGCAAGTTTGGTGATAGGAGAAGGAAGCTGATAAATGATATTTTTACCTGCAAGTATGAAGCAGAGTGAAAGGGCACCTGGGCTTTTCAAGAGTGCAAGAGTTACCACAGAGACACACCACACACAATGTCTCACTCAAGAGATTTATTAAACTAAGACACAAAATGGCTGTCTCTGAGCAGGAAACAGTCAGCAGTGAGTGGAGCCAGGATGGAGGTTAAAATAAAGTAAGCAGGAGCATGCACACTTGGAGGTAGAAAAGTACAATTATTGTGGTTGAGTCATCAAGGGCTTAACCCCTTGAGGTGGATGGACACACCCTGTGAAACCTAGTTCTGGCATTAAGCAAAGGTCAGGGCCTTAGTAATTCCCCATTTTACCAACATTCCTCTTGTTTTTTGCTTCTCAGTTAGAAAAGGAAGAGCAAAATTAAGACTGGCGAGGATGCGGCAGGGCACTGTGTACTGGTTGAGTTACTTCCTGTTGTTTAGGAACTTTGAATGTAATTGGAGTAAGGTTAGTCCCTGCCTTCTGGCATCAGAGCAATCTAGGAATTGTGGTGTTGTGAGTTGCCTTGGTGCTGTTTCTATTTTGATGTTAATTCTGCTTCCTCAGGAAGAGCTGCTCCTGAGGAGGAGTAGATCAAGTACTTAGGTGATCTCACTGAAATTTCTCCCCATTCTGACTCTTCAAATAAAGGTTAAAACTGATAATTGGTAAGTGGAAGGAAAAGGCAGTACTGGAGGTCTCAGAGAGAGAGAGAGAGAGAGAGAGAGAGAGAGAGAGAGAGAGGAGAGAAAAGAACAGAGGAGGAGGTGGAGGAAGATAGAGCAGAACCACATAGCCTGGAGAAACCAGAAGAACCAAGAGGTCTCATAGCTGGGGGATAAATTACTATAGTGATAGGTCTGCCCACTCTAGATGTATAGATAGCCTCATAAATATAACTAAGTTGTATGTTTCTTATATGGGCTTATTGGGAAAAAGAAATTACAACATTGTGGGCTTTTCTTTTGGTGGAGAGGGGTTAGTAGGCAATGGATAGTAAAAAAGGACAAGGATTATGAATGGAATCCTTTTGCTTAGGGAGTCTGAGGAAGGTTGATTGGTTTAAACAGCAGTCTTATGGGAGGATTAAGCAAAGGCCTCTCTTATCAGTGGTGAAGAGATATAGTCCCTTCCAATTTTGAAAGGCCATGTGAGTGAGAGAGTTATCTGATTTGAAGAGTAAAGATGGTATGGTCAGATGTCTCAGCAGTTAAGAGCACCACTGCTCCTCCAAATGTCCTGAGTTCAATTTCTAGCAACCACATGGTGGCTCACAACCATCTGTAATGGGATCTGATGACTTCTGGTGTGTCTGAAGACAGCTATAGTGTAAATATAAATAAATAAAAGGGAGGCTTGTATGGTCAACCTGTTGGAGGTCTTAGATAAACTGATACACAAAGATACACAAAGAGTTTGTGGGCAGAGGTTAGGGTCTGAAACAGAAGGTGTAAGGACCACAGGAATAGAATGTGGGAGTTTGTCTGAGGAGCGGGTTGTAACAGGAAGAGAGGGAGGTCAATCCCTGGAAAGTTTGTGGGAAGGGAGGAAGAATGAGGCAAAGGAAAGAAAACAGATGAGATGACCAGGCTACTCACCTTGAATTTTTGGGGGGATGGGAAGTAGATGAGTGATCTTAAGTTTAAGGGAGAGATGGCCCACTGGGGTTCAGGAAGAGTGGAGCCTCCTGCTTGGGAGGCAAAGTAAAGGATTTAAGATGGAATAGAAGAATCCAGTGGGGGAACTGAACAAGCTTGGTGTGGGCAGGGTGGTTTGGAACACTCAGAAGGCCTTTCCATTTAGGGAAAAGGTGAGGTTTTTGTTTATTTGCATGTTTTGTTTTGTTTTTTCAGCAAAAGCACAATTGTTCAATTTTACCAATGAAGATTCGGGAGGCAGATGTTGGGTGAAAGCCTACCAGCTCTGTTCACTTCCTGTTAACTGATTGCCTGTTCCACTTCTTTACCGATGGTTGGACTTTATTTAATCTTGTTTGAAATATTTATAAAGAGAGCTCTTGGATTAAAGGCTGAGCCACTACACAACTATAAACAGATTTTTTTCCATTAAATAACACAAACTTAGGGTTCACGATGAGATCAAACACCCTGCAACATTTCTTGCATTTTCGTATAAGTTAGAAAGGTTTTTAATTTTAACACAGTAAAACTACTTACACTCATGAAGCTATTTTTGCCAAGCTTTCTATAATGACTAGATAGGGTCTATTTGGCAGACTTAGGATTAAATAGCTTTGAGTTTGAAGTTCTGAAAAAAAAAAATGTTCATGTCAATCTCATGTGAATTCAGCAATTTGAATGTCCACAGCTTGGGGAACATATTTTCTGCAGTTAAGCMAGGGCAGGGTTTTTTTTGTTTGTTTGTTTGTTTTTTTGCCCATTAGTTAGCTCTCCACATTTGAAGCAAACTCCATGTTGAGGTTCTTCAATGCTAATCTTCTTTGAGGTACTATGAATATGCTGCCAGAAGCAGACATGTCTCACTGTCAAAATGGCTCTAAAACTTCTTCACAAGGCATATTTTATAGATCTCTGAGCTTTTGAAAGACCATATATCTATCTATAATATATATGAATAGGCAAACACTGCTTGCTTCTAGCTATTTATTGTCTGATTAACCTTGACAATATCTACAGGAGACTAAATAAAGATTATTTCTGTCATAGCCTTCATCTAATCTAAACTATATAACTAGTTTAGTCATAAACTATAACTAATTTAGTCATAAACTAAACTAATACCTAACATGACCATAAATTTGACTGACTGGCTATTAACTTATATTTCTGAATTGTCCTAAACAGTTTGCAATAGAGTTTTCAAAATGACTGGAACTACACATTGCATTTTTAAATGAGTTGTACAGGAATAATACCTTATACATGAGTTGAAACATAAATAAAGTATGTTGTAGTAAAATATAATCCTAAATTTATATCAATCTATAAAATCCATACGGAATGTAAAATTCTGGGCTTGTTCATATTCTTTAGTCTAAAAGTAGATTAAAGAATCTACCCATTTATCTCATTATTCCTATAACTGCCACCCTTTTATTTCTTTTTGTTCTCTCTCTCCTCTCCTTTTTGCCCTAAGAGTAGATAAGAGAAATAGAAGGATAAAGGAAAAAAATAAAGTGAAAATGAGGTCCCTGAATCCAACCGTCTTAGGATTTTACTGCTGGGACCAGACACCATGACCAAGGCAACTCTTATAAGGACAACATTGAATTGGGGCCGGTTTACAGGTTCAGAGGTTCAGTATATTATCATCAAGATGGGAGAATGACAGCATCCAGGTAGGCATGGTGCAGGAGCCGAGAGTTCTACATCTTCATCTGAAGGCCACTAGAAGAACAGTGACTCTCACACGTTTCAGAGGAGGGTCTCATTGTCTACCCCCACAATGATACATTTTCTTCAACAAGGCTACAGCTGCTAATAGTGCCACTCCCTGGGCCAAACATTCAACCCACCACATTCCATTCTTTGGCCTCCATAGGATTGTTCTAACACATGAGTTACTGGGGCTACACCTCCCCATAGCATGATAATAAATACATTTAGTCTAACTACCAAAGTTTCCATAGTCTATAACAGTCTCAACAATGTTAAAAGTTCAAAGTTCAATGTCTCTTCTGAGATTTAGCTAATTACTTCATGGTAATTCCCAAAGCAAGACAGGAAACTTGGTGGGCAAACTCCAAACTCTACATCTCCATGTCTGATGTCAGAGCAGTCTTCAGATCTCCAACTCCTTTTTAATCTTTGAAGACTGAAACAATGTTCTTTCTCCTGGGCTGGTTCTACTCCCTATTAGCAATGTTCCTTGGCAAGAATTTGCCATCTCTAATATCGTGGGGTCTCCAAGCTCTTTCAATGTTATAGCTTCTTTTTTGAATGTCTGGGATCCACACATGATCTTCTGAGCATCTCCAAAGGGCTTGGGTTACTTCTCCTGCTCTGTCCTCTGTAGCACTCTGATTGGCTCCACTCCACTGATCCTGCTGTTCATGGTGGTATTGCCATCTCTAATACATTAGGGTCTTCTACTGGAACTAAACTTCACCAAAAGCCTCTCATAGGTTCCTTTCATGATGCCAAGACTCAACATTTTTACATGACTCCTTCAGTCCTGGACTGTCAGCTTCAACTGGGGATGCACTTTTATCAATGGCCTTCCCTAGCCTCAGCTGCTTTCCATGACACCTTTATGCCTTCAAAACCAGTACCATCTAGGTGATTCTTACAAATTACCAAGTCCAGCTGCACTGTGAAGTACAACTTTGGCTAGAACACAGATTCTTTGTGATCTCAGAAAATACTTCTAAGAAGACTTCACCTCAGTGATGCTGGTCTCTTCTTAATCACTGTTTCAGCTAACCAGCATCAATTGTCCTAGTAGCCCCTTTTATTCTTGACTCTAAAACTCGGACCACATGGGCAGAGCTGCGAAGTTCTGGTGCTTGCTGGAGCTGGAACATGGGCCCCCTCATTCTATTACTAGCTTTCTGGTTTTCAACTCCCTCACTACCTAATCTTGGCTATCCTGGAACTTGCTCTGTAGATTGACCTTGGCCTAAGAGATCTACATGGCTCTGACTCCTAAATTCTGGGATTAAAGGCATGTACCATCACACCTAGATTTAAGTCTTTCTTTACCTAGAACTTGCTCTATCCTAGGCTGGACTTGAACTCAGAGGTCTGATTGGCTTTGTCTCCTGGGATTAAAGGTGTGTACCATAATGCCTGAGACTATTCTTGACTGGGTATGATCTTGCCTCAAAGTTACCACTCCCTTAATCTGTTTATTTTCTTAAAATAACATAGAATTCAGCTCCATTTTCTTTCTGGTGCCCCTTTATTTTGTGAACCACACATTTTATATTTTTACTTTCTCAGCTTGCTCTTTTTCTTTAAAATTCTCTTTAATGAGACTTCCTTAGTGAAGACATTAATCTTAATCTCTTCACCTTAGCCTCAGGCAGACCCTTCAAACAATGACAAAAAGCAGGGATGTTCTTCACTGAAATATCACAAAAACAGTCACTAGGTCACAAATTAATATTCTTCTCCATTGAAACCTCTTGGGCCAACAGGCCTACAGTTCAAACCACCTCAGCACCAGTCTTCCATATTCCTCCTAGGAGGGCCCATTAAGCCCCACTTAAAGCATTTCATTGTCTTCCAAATCCAAAGCCACATTCTTACAAACAAATATACAGCTAGTTATAACAATATCCCACTCCCCTTTGCCAACTTCTGTCTTAGTGTTTTGCTGCTGAGAACAGATACCATGTCCAAGGCAACTCCTACAACATTTAATTGGTTCAGTCCATTTTTATCAAAGTGAGAGCATCCAGGCAGCCATGGTGGAGGAGGAGCTGAGAGTTCTACATCTTCATCTGAAGGCTGCTAGGAGAAAATTGGCTCTCCTATGTTTTGGAGAAGGGTCATATTGTCCACCCTCCACAGTGACACAGATCCTACAACAAGCCTACACCTATACCAACAAGACCACAGATCCTAACAGTGCTCCCTGGGCCAAGCATATTCAAACCACCACCACAACCTTTCTTACTTTGTTTCCTCCTTGACCAGGACTACTAATAACTTGTAACCAACCCTACTTAAATGACAACAAACATCCATCACTCACTGAATGACTAAAATCCACCCACTCCATCTCTTGGGAATGGGTTGGCATTCTCTAAAATTGCTTCCTGCTGTCTCAGGATGTCTCTTTTGAAGGCCTTAAGAAAACTGGGATATTTGCCAGTCTTAAGAAAGCTAGCTGTAACATTTGATGTCTAGTCTCTGTGAAATAAGAAAGTCTGGGGTTAAACTGAACTCCTGACTGGAGCAGTCTGATAGGTGGGAATAAACAGGAACAGCAATTTTGAAGCTATGCTGGCAGTAAGTTTTGATGAATTAGCCATTGAGGCAGTCTAAGACTGGATTGAGCAAAAGACTGGATCGAGCAGGATGCTAGAATAAATATATCTTAGTGAGTGTCTCAGCATCCTTCTTAGTATCCATGAGGGTAAATCTTGTCAGGGCTGTTTTAACTTCATTGGTATCTGGTTGTTTTATTCTGTGAACATATAAACTTTCAAAAGTTATAAACATTTCTGCATCAACGCATGTATGGAATGGTGCCTGTGGACAGTTCAACTAAAGATGGTTCTCTGCTCTTTGTTTGAGGAGGTAAAGTATGTTTTTCTTTATAAGTAAGTTTGGACTGTATAACCAAATTGTAATATTAACATTCATCCATGTTGATGAAAGAATGGTGTGGTGGTTTAAATATGCTTGGGTCATGGGAACTGAAACTATTAGGACATATAGTTTTGTTGGAGTAGGTATGGCCTTTTTGAAGTAGGTGGGACCATGTTAGAGGTACTGTATCACTTTGGGAGTAGGTTTGAGGTCCAATGCTTTAAATCCATCCAGGCTGCAAGAGAACCTTCTCCTGTATTTGGATCAAGGTGTAGAACTCTAGCTCCTCCAGCACCATGTCTGTCTGCATACTGTCATACTTCCTGCCATGATGATAATGGACTAAATCTCTGAAACTTCAAGCCTGCCCCAATTTGCCTTCATAATAAGTGCCTTGGTCACTGTGTCTCTTCACAGTAATGAGAACCTTAGCTAAGACAGGAATTGATACCAGGCATGAGCTATTGCTGTGAGAAATCGGACCATACTTTTTGTTTGGAGGAATGTGGATTTGAGGGATTTGGATTAGAAGAGTGGTAGAATACTTTAAATGGGGCTTAATGGGCCATAGTAGAAGAATGGGAGACAGTGGTACTAAGAGAGATTTGAATCATGGAGGCTTGGATCAAGAAGTTTCAGAGGAGAAGAATTTTAGTATATGGACTAGAGATTGTTCTTGTGATCATTTTGTGAAGATTGTGGGGGCTTTTGCCCCTATCTAAAGTGTCTGAGGCTAAGGAGATGAAATTCAGATTAATTGCATTGGCAAAGGAAATCTCAAAACAAACCAATGTAAACTCTTTCCTATGGCTCACCCTTATGAGGAACATTTTAATCGAGCAAACTTAGAAAGGAAACATACAAAATGTATGGTTCAGGAAATAAAGGGGGGCCAGGAAGTAGAATGGAGCTAAATCCTGTTTTCAAGGATATTTGATGATATTAAGGGAGTGGTGACTTCAGGGCAAGATCTCAACCTGTTACGGATTGATTCTAATATTTTTTGTGTTAATTCAGCTCCCCAAATCACATAGGCGTCTGCATGTCCAGATGCTGAGGGTACCTGCCACCAGTTGGCTCTAACTAGAAAATAAAATGTCCAGAAAAGGCTGGGCAGAGAGACAGAGGCAAGAATTTAGATTTCCTAGGCAAGGGATCATGGAGGATGGGGCATTTAGAATCACTATGACAGGGAAGAAGAAATATCAGGTTTGAGAGATAAAGGAGAGTGTACACCCATGTGAAGCAGCCAGGAGAGTGTGGCCCAAGAGAGTTGCCCAACTGGGTCCAGGCAACCAAGTTAAAAATATAGATTTTAGTAATAGTTCAGGAATATAGGAGGGGAGAATGTGCTAGCTGCAGGGAGGCTGGGAAGTGCCCAACCATTGTTATTAAGGATTATTAAAAATAATCTGGCATGTGTGTGACTTTCATTCATGATTCCAGAGCACTCTGTTAGATGGTGACAAGCTATTGTGTAGTTGCCTGTGGGCATGGTAGTGAGAAGCATGCGTAGCCATGGTGGAATTTTAGAGATTAGCTATGTACCACTTCATCAGCCATCTAAGCTTATTGTTTATGCATTTGCAGTTAAACAAGGGATAGTTATATTATATTAGATATTATTATGACTTGGTTGTTGTTTTCATTTGGACATAAGTATGATTATGTATCAATTTGACATGGGATTGATTGTGATGGCTATTCTTGATTGTCAACTTGTTGACTATATCTGGAATCATCTGTGGTCCAGAAATGGAAGGTATACCTGTAATCTAGATGTTGGGGCATAGCATTCATGCTTATAAAGATCTTATGCAAAGGAATTGAATAAAACTTTAAGCACAGGTGTGGTGGTAAGCACCTTTAATCCAGGAGACAGGGGCAAGGAGATCTCTGAGCTAAATGCTAGCCTGGTACAGAGCAAATTCTAGGTAAAGAAAGACTTAGGTCCAGGCATGGTGGTATACCTCTTTAATTCCAACACTCAAGAGACAGAGGCAACCAGAGTTCTGAGGTCAAGGTCATTCTACAGAGCAAGTTCCTGGACAGCCAAAATTAGTCAGAGAAGGAAACCATTTAAAATAAAAAGTTGGTGAATATGTAATGGAACTTGGGAGCCCTGTTTCAACCCTAGCAAGTGACAGAACTTGACAGCATCAGCCATGTGGATCTGTATTTAGAGTGAAGAGTAGAAGGGGGTTGATGGGGAAATTGTTTAGCTGGGGCTAAGAAATTAGTGATGATTAAGAGACCAGCATCACTGAGTTGAAATGTTCTGGGAAATATTTTCTGAGAGCACAAAGAAGCTGTGTTCCATAGGTAGCCAAAGTTGTACCTTGTGTTACAGCTGGGTTTAGTAATATATAAGAATGCCCAGATGGGGCATATACCCAGAAGATGCTCCAACATGTAATAAAGACATGTGCTCCACTATATTCATAGCAGCCTTATTTATAATAGCCAGAAGCTGGTAAAAAAAAAAAAAACCGATTGTCCTTCAACAGAGGAATGGATACAGAAATCGTGGCATATATACACAATGGAGTACTATTCTGCTATTAAAAACAACGAGTTCATGAAATTCTTAGGCAAATGGATGGAACTAGAAAGTGTCATCCTGATGAGGTGACCCAATCAGAAAAGAACACACATGATATGCACTCATTGATAAGTGGATGCTAGCCCAAAAGCTCAAAATAAACAAGTTACAATTCACAGACCACAGGAAGCTCAAGAAGGAGGACTAAAGTGGGGGTGCTTTGGTTCCTCTGATTAAGGGAACAAAATACTCACAGGAGCAATAATGGAGACAAAGTGTGGATCAGAGACTGAAGGAAAGGCCACCCAGAGACTGCCCTATCTGGGGATTCATCCTATAAACCATCACCAAATCCCAATACTATTATGTATGACAAGAAGTGCATACTGAAAGGAGCCTGCTATGGTTGTCTCCTGAGGGGCCCTGCCAGAGCCTTACACATACAGAGGCAGATGCTAGCAGCCAACCATTGGACTGGGTGTGGGGTCCCCAATGGAGGAATTGGAGGGTGGACTGGAGGAGCTGAAGGGGTTTAAAGCCCCATGGGAAGAACAATGATGCCAGCTGCCCAGACGCCCCAGGACTCCCAGGGACTAAACCATCAATCAAGGGGTACACATGGTTCCAGCCAAAAATGTGGCAGAGGAATGCCTTGTTGGGCATCAGTGGGAGGAGAGGTCCTTGGTCCAGTTGAAGGCTCAATAAATGCCCTAACTAAGGGAAATCAAGGGGTCAGGGGAGGTGGGAGTGGGTCAGGTGTAGTGGTATATACTTAGAGGCAGGGGGTGGGAGGAGGGGTTGGGGATTTTCAGGAAGGGGAGAAACCAGGAAAGGTTTTAGCATTTGAAATGTAAATAAAGTTTATATTCAATAAAACAAAAAAGAATTGCCCAGGTGGTGCTGTTTTTGAAGGCATAAAGAGCAGCTAAACCTTGGCACTAAGAAAAGCCAAGAAAGACCATTGGTAATGGTGCAGCTTCCGTTGCAAAGATGGTGCAGGCCTGAAGGAATCATGTAAAGAACTTGAGTCTTGATATCATGAAGAGATCCCATGAGAAGCAATTGGTGAAAGAAAGTACAGACTATTTGCAGCAGAAGACCACAGTGTATTGGAATACTAGTACCATGGGATGACCATCAAAACCAGCAGCAATGGAGTGGGGTCATCCAGAGCCTAAAGTGCTATAGAAGGAAGAGCTGGAGAAGAGATCCAAGCCCTTAGCAGGAGTTCAGAAGACCATATGTGAATCCTGGACCCTGGAACAATAATCTGGGAGGTTGAAGTGGCCTTGGGGATCCCAAGATGTAACAGATTCCAGAACCATGGGATACCTGCCCAGGAAAGCTGATAACAGGGAGAGAGACACGGCCCAGATAAAGAACTTCATTGCAGTCAACATGCAAAAGGAGTTGGACATTAGACATGGAGATGCAAAATTTTTAGTTTGCCAAGCTGATGTGTGGTCTTTGGTGCAGATTTCCCCACTATGATGTAATGTTGGACGTATGTGATCTGCTCTTTTATTTTGATTTTATAGGGGATTACAGGTAAAAGATTGCATGAATCTCTGAAAAGACTCTGAACTTTAGATGTTTAACATTGACTGTGGTAGGCTAGGGGGACTTTTGAAGTTGGGCTAAATATATTTTTGTACTATGGTATGGCTCGGTATAGCCCCCATAGACTCCTGTGTTTGAACAACCTATGGGGGCCAGCGAGTGGGATGTCATTATTTGAATATGTTTGGCCCGTGGGGAGTGACACTGTTAGGAGATATGACCCTGGAGTCATTGTGGCCTTGTTGGAGGAACTGTGTCACTCTATAGCTGGGCTTTGAGGTCCTATGCTTAAACTCTGCCGAAGGCAAAAGAGAGCCGTCTTCTAGATGGCTTTGGATCAAGATTTAGAACTCTCAGCTCATCTAGCACCATGTCTGCCTGCATGCTGACATGCTTCCCACCATGATAATAGTGGACCAACCCTCAGAGGCTGTAAGCCAGCCTCCACTAAATGTTTGCCTTCATAAAAGTGCCTTTGTCATGGTGTCTCTTCACAACAATGGAAACCCTAACTAAGGCAGATGCTTGACAAGTCTTGAGGAACCTGTAGTCAACAAAAATTACTGATTGTGCTTAGCTGAATACCTATCTGTAGACATGTATGTCTCAGCCAGTTTCAGAGCTGCTTTTTTATAAAGGGATCAACATATACTTTACCCATTTATTTTTGTTTTTGATTTCTTCTTTTATGTGTACATTCTAGGTACTCATGAGGTCTCCCTAAGTCAAATATAATTCTATCAATTTTTAGGGAATCGATATCTCTTCTTCTTCTTCTTCTTCTTCTTCTTCTTCTTCTTCTTCTTCTTCTTCTTCTTCTTCTTCTTCTTCTTCTATTGTAAAGAGGACAAAACCTATTTCCCAATGCAACAGATTCTTTTTTCTCCATTCTGAAATTAGGACATCCTTGAAATATATAGGCTATTCTAATTCAGAAGTTTTTTTTCATATTCTAATCTCAGAAGCTGTTTTTGTTGTTTGTTTGCTCGTTTATTAGCATTTTAAAATTCTAAAGTCAATAAAGCTTGTGATGGCTATTGCCCTTTGTCAATGAACTAGGTTACCTTTGATTATCACATGAATCTATTCTATGAACCCAGCCCCCTGATTCTTAGAAAAAAGACAGCAAGCACATTTTTTTACATTGCAAATGAATTCAGAGATCTTTCTGCCTTTTTAAGCACAGAAAATAAGTTTAGATGGATCTCCTCCTGATATCACCACCCCCTCCATACCTGGGCCCAAACTAGCTCTGCCCCAGGCTAACCTTGAACTCAAGAATCTGTCTGTCTTTGTATCATTCTGCCAAGCTGGTCCACAGTGCAACTGCCTCTGCTATTCTAGTTCCATGGAACTCCTTACACAATTTAAATTGCGTTCTTATATTTTGCATAGTTGAGAAATTACGTTATCGATCTCATGTTTTCAGAGTGTTTTCCCACAGCCTTAAGGGATATCCTGAGGGTCTCAGCATTTACTCTTTTCCTGAGACATTAGACATATCCTCACCTCTGGGACTTGTGCTGACTGATAATCATGGAGTCATTAATGTTTACAGAGAGGACATTCCTTGATAACCTTGACAGGGAGACTATTTTCTGAAGGAGGAACATGAAGTTAATATACATACATACACACACACACACACACACACACACACACACACACACAAACCTCATGTCCAGCAACTGTCAACATTAATGGATGCCCATGCTCTGCTGGCTGTTCCAGTGGCAAGAACCATATTATGCCATCCCTTCTACATGGCCATGCATGATAGGATCTTTCCCTACCATGCTTGTGCAAAGGAATTGTGAAAAAGCAATCTTTTAAATCAATCACTATAATAGGCAGTGCCGTGGATAACAAGGAAGGCAATGGAATTTCAGAGTGTAAAGAGCCCTTTGGTTGAATGATTTTTATTGACTGCTCTCAGATCTGTTAACTCCATTTTCCTGATTTCTTTTAAATGTCAAATGTAGGAGAATTCCAAGGGCTGGTGGATTCTTCTATATGTTGAGGCTCCAACTGCTCCTTGATCCAGTGCTTGCAATTTTTCTTTTGTCATAGGCCATTGTTTTACCCAACCAGGTTGGTCAGTTTGCCACATTAGCAGTTGGGCAGCTTGTGACTCCCTGATATAATTAATGTTCAAGTTAGCCTCTCCTGTATCCTGCTTACGGACACCTTGAGCAGTCAGTAACTGTCTTCAATAACAGGTTTTTATTTTTAATTTCTTTATTTTTATTTTTTTATTTAATTTCTTTATTAGGAACATTTTCTCCTTTATAACTTGTATTTAAAGCTGGAAGAATACTAAACCGTGCTTCCCATTGTTGCAACAGATTTCTTCTCCATAGATTTTTGGCTATGTTAACTACATATGGCCTTGATTTTTCTATTTGACCTTTTGGTCTATGCATTTAATCCATTTTAGACTTCATTTTACCTGAGACAGTGTCCCAATTCCTAGAAGATGTGTAGATACCCTTTGAAGTGGTCAAGTTCGATTCTAGGAAAATTGTAATTATAATTAAGTCTGATCCTGTATCCACTAATCAGTATCAATTTCATTTAACTGTAATTTTAACTTTGGTCTCTTATTATTTATAGTGATTTTCCAAAATATCTGTTTTTTGTATCTTTAGAATCTCTTGTTCTATTCAGAGGATCTATCCTGATCTATTGTTTTTAACAAAACAAGGATTTTTTTAGTCCCTGTAGTCTGCTTTCTTTTGATCTCTATTTTTAAAAACATATATAAAATCGTAAACATTATTAAAAGTTAGTATTTGTGTGCTGACAAGCAAAACAAAATCATATGAGATCCAGATGCATTGTGTCATTGTATTTCACTCCAATTTTAACGTAGAAAATATTTTTTTTTAAATCTTTCCTTCAGAGACTTTCTCCCTATGACTTTCTGTATTCAGTTTCTTTCTTTTTAGCATTAATCAGGATTTCAAAGATACTTACCTGATCAGAAACTTCTGTCTTGGCTTGGATTAATTTTGTGTTTTGTCTCTGGTGCACCTTCTGCAGTTCAGCTAGGATATGGTGTTGGCGGCTGGCTCCCACCTCTCAGCTCAGTTCGGCAGGTGGCCCACTGGAACTAGATAGAAACCTCAGAGCACCATACATAAAACCAGCACCATCCAGACTTACCTATGTGTTCTCTTTACTTCATCTGTTCTCTAAAACACAGATACAAATCAAAATTTTGATTTATATTTCTGTGGAGTCATGGAACTAGGAAGAAAGCCATGAGAAGGGGAAAGGAAGGAGAAAATGAGGAGAAAACAAAGAGCAAAGTAGAATGTATGTGGCTTCAAAGCAGACAGGGGTTGTGAAGGCAAGGAAAGGATCTGCCAGTCAGAAGGGGGTTGGTGAGGGAACTGGAGAGAAAGAACAGTAAGACAAAAGTGTATATGAAAATGCTAATTTCAAACAATCAATTCCAAAACTTCAAAATGAATTATTGATAAATAAATTGCTAACGTCCCTTTAACATGAACCTAGCTTCGAGCTATATCATCTTTTAATGAAAGAAGCTGAGATATCTTCAGTGTATGGGTTTTTTGCCTATATTTATACATTCCTTCTCAGTGTGAACTCTGAGGTTCGCTGACTGTGTAATGTTATTCAGCCTAATAGTGACTCTGAAACTTCAGGATGCATTTAAATAGTCCATCCAGCTTGTTAAGATTCAGAATCATGTACTTCAAAGTATAACATAGTGATGCTCTAAGTGATTCTAAGCAGAAGGTGGCCAGCAGAAAAGTATGAAGGTACAGGTCTGATGATTCCAACATAGAAATATGAATTTACCACTTTGAAACACCACCACCAGCTATCTGCCTTTCAAAAACATTTTTCTATAACAGTGAATATTTGAAAAGCTGGCAAACATTTAACAAAGGGGAATTAGTTATTTCAATATGTCTAGTCAAATGAGGAGATATATGTAGTCATTAAATGAAATTATTAAAGAATATTTAATGGCAAGAGGATATAATTTTGAATACATTAATCAAATGTTGTATAAAGCTTACCTAAATAATTATTTAGTGAATATAATACTATCTATGGCAGCAAATGATTATTGGCTTTAAATCTAAATTAAGCAATGTTAAGTAACTTTATTCTGCTCTAAATTCTTCAGTATTTCTTCTCTGAATGTGCATAAATTTTRTAAACAAGCTTAGAAAGTAATGGGCATCTTTAATACCTAGGAATTCATCTCTGTCCAACTCTGAAGTAATTCTCAATGGTATTAACATTTATACAGTATTCACAGAGGGTTGAGTGGTAAAGTTCATTGCTTCTATTGCTTATTTTTCTTATATTTCTAATGAATCTCCTGTTTCCATCATAGCAATAAATTCTATAAGCATTACCTATGCTTTGATGACAATTAAACTGCCTTTTGTCGTGCTAAGCAGACAGACTAATGCAGTAAGGAATTATACTCATGCAATGTATTTATCAAATTTCTGCTGCCACCCAGTGGCTGCTTCCTCTGTTTTACAGACTGTTAATTCACCTAAATGACTAAAGGCGGCTGCTCCTGAGAGACATTTGAAGACAAACCAGCCTTCTTTGAGGAAACGATTGTTCTGTGCGGCTTGAATGACCCACCAAAAGTCATTGCTCTTATGTGAGCCTAAGGAAAAAGATCACGGAACTGTGAACATCTCCGGATTCTTTCTGCTATAGAAATGTGAATGTAATACTGAATATTGGGAGACTGGACACAGCTATCAAGAGGACAGACTGGGAAGCCCAAGTGTAACTGTGGGGCCAATAATTCTGAAGGATGAAAGCAAGTTGGGAGAACCTAAGAGAAGTCAGTAAAAGAGAGAAGGGAAGACATGATTCTCCATGTCCACATCATTTCTTTTCCCCACTATTCCTTGGACCAGGTAGTTAGTTGAGTTTTAAATTTTTTAATCATTTGCTTACAAGGTTTTCAGTGAGATTTTGGCTTTGGATTGATATGGCTCAGAATAAATGGAGGTCTCTTTGGTTTTCTCTTGTGGCGTCAGCTCCATACAAACCTAGAAAGAGTAAGCTTTTTTATTGTATATTTTGTTTAATACTTGCATTGTTTCTATAGTGCAATTATAGGAATCTTTAATTTTACTTTTCATTACAAATATTTGTCAAGTTTTGTCTCAGAAACATTTGTCCTACTTTCTGGCACATGTGCCCAGACACACTGCAAAATATCCCTTCATAACACAGTAAGGGCAAACATCACTCAGGTAAACATCTTCCATTGATTTCCTATAATTTAAAATAAAATCATAGCATTATAGATATTGAATAAGGCTTGTAGATTTAGTTCAAATTCCGCAAAAGACCAAAGATGTTTTCTTTTAAGTGTAATGGGGTTGACTTTTGGATACAATCAAGGCCAAAAGCATAATCCCTGGCTTCCACTCCATAAATGTATCTCACAACCCAATAAAATGCTTTTTAGGATAGAAAGAAAACAGAAAAACCAGGAGGGAAAAAAAAAACATTTGAAGAAAGGAACCAGGAATCGTGGACATACCTTCATAACTCTCTTATGCAACCACCAGGTATGATGTGTGCAGTCCCTGTAGTACGAAGAGTAATTATAGTAACCAAGTAGATAGGTGAGGGTGCACTGGCTCAGTGTTCATATTGCTAGTGTACACAGTGAAATTTGTCAGATTATTGTTTCATTATACCCAGGGCCAAAGGTAGGTTGGGGAATGCACTCAAGTGGGATATCATTTTATAAAGGATTTTGTTTTGTTTTGTTTTGTTTTTCTTTCTAGTAACTCAAGAGTCAGAAGAGTTGGGAGGTATGTCTTAGGTACAAGAATGGTCTTCATATTAAAATGACATTTAACAACTGTGTGTAAAGTCACAGGCAGGAATCAAGGGTTTCCATTATCTTCTGAAGTCTCCCTCTGTGGCTGAAGTTGGGTGCTTAGATGCATAGTCTTCTAGAGCTGAGACAGGATAGAACTGTGCTGAGAATGGCCCCTGCCAGCACCTGCCCTCCTCCTCCCTTGAGGACAGGGATGTCAGAAGGTAAAAGTATTGGTAAATCTGTGAAGTCCTACTCCAAGGTCCAGACACCAACTCCACTGAGGGTAGCTTCCCTGACATTGGACTAGGCAGTTAGGGGTAGCAAGTGAAGGTAATCTGGGAAACCCCAGCTCCGAGGTTTACACAGCCAAGTCTGACTTCTGATTCTGCTGCCCTGCAAAACGATTGTGCTTGGACTTCTCTAAGCGTTTAAGTGCCCTCTGTTGACATAGTCAGAGAAGTGTGATCTTTAATGAGTTAAATTAAGAAGGTAGTTTATGTTCATTATCCACCTACCAAATGCTGTCCGACAAGAAGGAAAGAGTAGACCCAGGTTCTAGAAAAGCCTAATGCAGCAGTGTAGGAGAATACAAAAACAGGGATGTGGGAAGGGGTGAATAGGGGAATGGGGGGGGGGGAAGGAGAGGTAAAAAGACATATGGGACATGGGGGAGCGGGGAAACCAGGAAAAAGGGAAATGAAATGTAAATAAAGAATATATCCAATAAAAAAAAGAAAAAAGAAAAAAATGGCTGAGGAAAAAAAAAAGAACTACGTTTCTGAATGATCTAAAATTAATCACAAATTGATTTTTTCAGTTCTCGATCAGTAACAGTTCATTCAGATTTACTGATGGAACTTCCAGTTTTGTATAATCAAGTCAGGCACTAGATCAAGCAATAGAAGCGTTCACTTCTCTGTCTTATAAGAGTATTAACTTGCTGACCTCCTGGGTGTATGTGGATTGTTCACTCCCTTGCTTCTATTCGTTTTATCTCTTTTCTCTAGGGAATCACAGCTATTAATGAAAAAGCTTGGAGAATGACTTGAAGGGAACATTAAAACCAAAACAATCACCTAGATTGTGCCAATACAGTGTTTTTGTGTTTTTTTACCTTAAATTCAGCACTAGTCATGGTGGCTTGGAAGAGAGAGCAAGAGAATGATTTGCAAAAAAAACTATTTCCAACAATACTAAAATCTACTTGAAATTGAATGAATACTGCTAAATGTTTTATTTATATTGTTCCACTTTTAGATACGTTTTTCTTTAATTTTGTAATTAAACGAATCCAGGTATTGTATCAATATGACTTCTTCCAGCTTTCACATTCAATAATTGAATATCATTATAAAAAGGTTTAATTGCTTCTAGTTTGTGTGTTTGAATATTTTGCTTGTGTGTTTCTGTGCTGTGTGCGTGCAGCGCCTTTGGAGGCCAGAAGTGGGTATCATATCCCACTGATTCTGGAATTATGGATGGTTGTGAGCTGCAACATGGGAGCTGAGAACTGAACCCAGATCCTCTGCAAAAGCAGGAAGTACTCTTAACTACTGAGCTGTGTCTCTAACCCCAGTGAGTGTACATCTTATACTGTAGTTAATAAATCAGAGTGTCTCTGGGATGCTGAGATTCACCTTGGAAGATCTTGAGTTTCTGGCCTCTAAATTGACACATAAAGAAGAATGGGATTCAAGAAACTGTGTATGTTGCAGGCAGCTCCAGGGATTCTGACACAGTGTAGAGACTAAGCAGATGTGATCACCATGGCTGCCCTCATCCTAATGGGATATAACTCTAGTACGACCTCAGACACTGACAGTTTGGGAAATCAGTAGATTGGAAAGTTGTTGTATAAGTTCCTACGAACAGGCAAACCTGCAAGGAGGGTAAAAGGTTTGTCTGGTGTCTAGGAAAGGATGTGCTCTGGGTCTCTGTAAAATCTCAGTTCCCAGATTTCTTCCATACAGGCCAGTGCTGTTTTGCCTTTTCTTTCACCCTTTAAACATACTATAAGCTCTGGGGTCCTTTCTTTTCCATTTTACCCTTTAAATTTATTCAGCCATTCACCACAGAAGCTATTTGAGTCAGGGGATAAAAGCAAGATTTTTAATGAATTAAAATCAACCCTATGAATTTTAATGTACTTAATAATTACTTTCTATTAGGATTTCCACTAAGAGCATCTGACTTGAAAAGAAAATGTTTCCTCCTGGTTAAAAGTGAAGCTTTGGAGCTTTAATTTATTTTTCACTTTATTATTTTCTGTTATGCTGAATCAACTAGAGTTATGTGAATTTTTTGTTATTATAAAAGGCAGAAATGTACATTTTTGCCTTGAACCAAATCCTCATCATGGAACAAATAAGTTACCTTAGTTAATTTCATACAGTGCAGTCATATGATGCATATTTGGGTACAGTTAACAATATCACATTTAATTTGGTTAATATCATGTTCTTGTTCTTTAAACATCTTTTGAGTTTTTAAGCTAATTACCAATGGATTTTGGCTAATTGTACAATACTTGCAAGCCTGAGTACTTTGACTAATTCATTCCTCAGCAGTAATTATATTTTCTTTCTCTTTTGCTTTTTTATGCTTTGAAAATGAAAATAGATGCTTATCAGTCATGGTGGTCCATTCATTTAATCTTCACATGTGGAAAGCGGAGGCAGGAAGATCTTTGTGTTTGAGGCTAGCATGGTCTACATTGAAAGTTTCAGGTTAGCCAGGGTTACATAGTAAGACTGTGTCTCACACAGAAAAGAAAGGAAGACAGAGAAGTGGGGGGAAGGAGGGACAGTGGAGCGAGAGAGGGGGTGGAAAGAGGCACTGAGGCACTTGGGATTCCAGCTTTTGAAAGGGTACTTTGAGATACTAGGTACTGACTACCACAGTAATAAAGATGGACTTGGAAATGAACCAGTCCCAGTCTTCTTATCTCTGTATGCATTAAGAAATATCAACAGGCCATGAAATTAGAGCACCTGAATGGCCATTACATTTTTGATCCACATCTCCCAGGCTTCTCTAGACAGAACTCATAAAGGACACACAAATTACTTACTATTTTGACTGTGGATAATTGAATCTCATCTTCATTTCATCTCTCTTTGTAGATTTTTTTGTTTTATTGTTGTTGTTTGCTACTAAAAATGAATTTGATTCATTTATTCCATTGTGTAGAAATATTCACCCTATGTTCATACTGCATTCATTCTATGATTGTGTTGAACCATCTGTCTGCCATCATCTTGTCTGTGTCTTCTCTTGTGACAGGAGCCTGGATGGGTCAGGCTGTCTGAAATTTGTTATTTCAGATGTTGAAGTGAATCTACTGTGTCCCATAGCTTGTCTGGAAGCCAGAATGATATATTTTTGGTTAGCTTCCTACATTAGAGAATGGACTTTGCAGCCTGACCCCTTAGTTTTAGCATTTACTATATGACTCTTACTTCTTTATTTACTTGGACAATTTATATACACTATTCTCAGAAGTGCAGAGAAAATGAGCATTTATGTTGAAGGTGAGGAGAGCCAGCTGGAGGAGAATTCAAATATTAAATTTAGTCAAATATGATGTAGTAGCTTGAAGTTATTTTTATTGTGACACCTTTTGTAATAATCTTCATATATTATAGTTCTGCCACTAAATCAATCTCCTTTTATTGTTGGAGACAGTGTTACAAACAATATTTATTCTGTCTAGAAAGTCAGAAAGGATGACTGGCAAGCACATGGGTGACACTGTTACAAACAAAGTCATATTAATTGCACTAGAGTAGACATTTCCAGATACTTCACATGATTGTATTTGTAAAGCAAACACAAGTGTATGATAACCCTTAAAAATGGTCACAAAGCTAAAGGAACAGTCAAAAGATCTCTTCCACAGTTTGTCCTGTTTGTCCTGTCACTGACATTATTCACGAGCAAGATATTTGTTGTCACCAATAAAGTAACATAGGCCCACTAGTAGCTAAAGCCCTAGTCTGTTCAGATTTGCTTATCTTGCAATTCCATCGTCTCTTGTAGGGCACATTATTGGTTTTTCCTGTGGTCTTCTTGTTTGACTCCTGTTGATTCTGCAGCTTTGCTTGACTCTCCTGAGCTTTGATGGCTGTGATGGTTCTGAGGCACACTTAAGTATTCATCAGCATGTGCTACTGCTGGAATTTGTGTGATGTCTCCCTGATAAAGCGAGGGGTTTGAGGAGAAAGAGGAGAGCCAAAGTACCATTCTTATCTCATCTGCCTGATATGACCTTATTGACAGTGGCCTTGTTCTCATCAATGTTGTATTTATAAGCATTTTGTGCTGAAAATCTTACTCCATGATTTCCTGCCTTTCTCTTCCTCATTCCCTGTGAAGTTTGTTAGAGTGTGCAATAAAGACATGAGGTCTTTATTTAATACCCTCTCTTTATTTTACCAGGCCTATCTAACAAAGCTTCAAGGATTGGTTGGTTTTCAGAAACATTTTTCACATTTATGCAAATGAAAGTATAAAAATGAGTGATAATAAAGTCTTAAAAATGCCTAAAAACCTTTATTAAATGTTTTGAAGTATCTCCCAGTTCCACATGCCTCCAGGCATTGCTTGGCTTCAGTTTTCTGCTGCTACCTCCACTGTGTCTTCTCCTCTGCAGCTCAGCCTCTACTGAGACATACTCTGTAGCCTCAGATCAGTATATACTGAATAGTCCAAGACAGTTTCATCTGACACCCTTAACACCACTGTAGCTTCAAAGACTATCCCTTACAAAATAAAATCACATCTGCAGATCCTGGAAGAGACATTTTGGCAGAGGCAACACTCAGTTTTTCTGCATCTTCTTAAGACAGTTTCTATATAAATTCTATAAAGGGAGATATTTCTCCTTGTCTTCCAAACATTCATTTGCTTAAATATTTATTTATATCATTATGGAGCTTATTGATAACAGTAAATAAATAAATATATAAATCGATATATGTGCAATTTTCCTATAGGCTCATACATTTGCACGCTTATTTCTCTGTTGTTGCTGTTCTTTGGGAAGGTTATAGAACCTTCATTATAATGGAGAATGGATGAAGTGCTAGACTGAATGCTGTCAAAGGCTCATCTATGCAGTAGATTCCAGTTGATTAAGTCATTCCTCATCTGATACTATGTTGTATATAAAATGTATATATAGTTGCATGGCATATGATGAGGGCAGCCTATGTTCTTCATTGTAGAGGAGGTGGATCCTTCCTGGAAGAAGTACATCAGTTTCCTGCTTCTACCTCTATGACTTCCATGCCCGCCATCTTATTTTCCCCATCATGATGCACTATATCTCTTTCTGTAACTGGAAGCTAAATGTCTTAATTAGGATTTTACTGCTGTGAATAGACCATGACCAAGGCAGCTCTTATACAGACAACATCTTACTGGGGCTGGCTTACAGGTTCAATCTGTTATCATCAAGTTAGGAGCATGGCGCTATGGTGCAGGAGGAGATGAGAGTTCTACATCTTCATTTGAAGGACCCTAGAAGAAGACTGACTTCCAGGCAGTTAAGATGAGCCGATACCCACAGTGACACTCTTCCTCTATCAAGGCCACACCTACTCCAACAAGGCCACATCTCCAAATAGTGCCATTCCCTGGGCCAAGTATATACAGACCATCACACTAAAATAAATCATTTCTTCCCTAGGTTGTTTTTTGATAGGGTATTTTGGTATTCTGGAAGAGAACAATGGAAAGGCACAGAAACAGAAAAGAAACACACACACATACACACCCAACACACACACACACACACACACACAAGAAAGAGGGGGAGTCAGACACAGAGAGAGATGGCAGAGGGATGGATTGGGATAGGAAGGTAGAAGGGGAGAAGGAGAGAGAGATAGGTTATAATTACTGCTAAGCCTTTTCAATTAAGATTAAAGGAACACTCATGTTCATATTTGTTCATGTGTGCAAATTTCTATTTAGATACTCAAGTGTGTAAATACCTATCTCTGTGTATATGTACATATAGTAATACATATATATTATATGAGTTATATAATATAAATAATAATTAGTTCTTATATATAATTAGTTCTCTGAGGGTTTTATACAATGTACTTTGATCATATTCACCCCCTCCAGCTCTTTCTAGTTTCTACTTCATTACTGTATGGATCACCCTTATCTCCTCCCCCTTCATAACTCTAAATTCCAATTCCACAGTGAGAACTATCTCTCACCATCTGCCATCCAACTATCTAATTGTTCAGCTCCATTTTAAAGACAGCATAGTAGCAGAGTGTTAGCCCTCATCACACATGGGAATAACTTAATCAGCTGGAATCTACTTCATGGATAAAGCTTTGACTGCATCCAATCTAGCATTTCATTCATTCTCCAGATGGATTAAATCAGCACATTATCCCCATTGAGGTTACTTCACAAATGTGCACACAATTAGATTTCTTAAATGAAGGTTACAAAGTACCTATCAGTAGACTGCCATGTAGAATAATTTCATTGGCCTAAAATAGATGTGATGATTTATCTATTAAAGGGAGAGGGTATGGGAAGGGGAGGGGAGAGGGAAAGGACTGGGAGGAGAGGAGTGAGGGGAAACTGAGACCAGAATGTAAAGTATATAAATAAATTAATTAATGTAAAAAGAGTGGATTTTAGGTTTGAGACAATAGTTTATCAGTAAAGGACTTACTGTACAAGCCTGAGGACTTTGAGTTTGACCCACCAGAATACACACAAATGCTAGTAACATAGTTTCAGGCCCTGTTAGAGACAACTGTTTTTGTAGTGAACTAGACTAAGATGGAAGCTCACCACTGGTCACAGTGCAGAGAATAAATGAATGTAGAGCACTTAGTCACAAATGGGACACCTGTGTTACATATAAACTCTCCAAGGATTAAAGCCCATTTTTGGGTGTGGGAGGACTAGGAGGGGTTGGCATGGCATCCCAGCATGAGGGAAGACATGCTCATCAGCCTCACCCCAGCTGAGGAGCTAGTGACATATGAAGGTTCTGACGCAAGGGATGTCAGTTTTATTTAAGAGTGTGGTCCGTGTGTGTGTGTGTGTGTGTGTGTGTGTGTGTGTGTGTGTGTTTTATGAGTATATGGGTTACACAAATTGGCCTCTCTGGATAAATGGCTCAGGGAGAAGAGAGAGGAAAAACAGGAAGTTGTGAGGGGGTAAAGATGGAGGAGTGTTAGGTGGAAGAAGTGTTATATGAGCTAAATACATTGTATATAGGTACGAACTTCTTAAATACTTAATTAAAATATTATAATTGTCAAAGTTAAAAAACAAATGTAAGGCCAAACAAAAACAATGAACACCTGGGTATAGTGGTGTTTGCTCACAACCCAAGCACTGGGGAGACAGAGATGTTTGGATCTCTGGGGTTTGCTGGCAACCCCATCTGGGGTAATTTGCAAGTACCAGACTAGTTTTTAAGTGCATCTAAGAAAACATGGATGGATTGTTGTTGGAGATTGGGACCAGTCCTGCTATGTATTCAAATGCTAAATACTGCCCCTCCCAAGATCTGGTTGCAGTCCTGATGAGCATATTCTCATATACGACAAATGATGTTGTGTAAACATTACTCTCCTGATAGTCTCTGACTGGTTAAATAAAAGTGGCTGACATCCAATTACTGGGGTGAATAAAAGTAGGTGGTATTTGGTTACTAGGCTGAGGGACACAGGTAGGGATCACAGTGAAAGAAAGAGAAAGAAAATGGAAGAGAGCAGATCTCCGTTAGACAGGATAGACCAGAAGCCTGTGGTCAAGAGAAGTGTCCTCTAAGGACAGGCCGATGGAACAAAAGTGGCCAGGGCAAGACACAAGCATCAAGCAAATTAGCGAGTGAAGCTGGAGAATAGTTAGTGTAGGGGTAATCATTCAGTAGTTGTGATAAAGCTGATTAATAAATCAATAGGACTCACTCTCAATTATCAGGGGCCTAGCCAGGTCATGTTAAGAAATAATATAGTTACTAATTATTATACAATAATGTTTGGTATCTAAGGAAAATGCCCAAGGTTGGTGTCTAGCACATACTCACACACATTTATGCATGCAAATATACATATAAATGAATTGGTTTTGTATTATGGACACATATGGTTTACAAATGTGCATTTTGTATATGTTTTCTCCAAAAATCTTGCTTGTATTACTTCATTCACTGTGTACTTTACAGAGCATGAGTTTGCTTGTAGTTAAGTTTCACTTGTTCTGCCTTCATGGATAGTGTTCCTACCATTGTTCCTGGAGCCTCCCTGGAAAAGCAAAGCCAACTTAGATCCATTTCTATACTTTTTGTACACTCAATTGCTCTAACATCGTTTGCTAGGGTATCATTTCTCCACTGGCTTGCCTCACTATGCTGAAAAAGGTCAGCTGATTTTATTGTGCAGGTCTCTTTCTAGGCTTCTTACTTTGTCCTATTGAATAACATATCTATACTTTTTCCAATATGATGCTGTCTTGGTCATTAATTTTACAAAATGTCTTCAAGTCAGATAATGCCTGTTCTGTGTTTCTCTTCTTCATCAAGGCTACACTGGCTCCTTAGGGTCTTCTACACTTCCATATAAACTTCCAATAAGTGTGTCAATACTTACAAATTAGCATGCTGAGATCTTGATTGAGTTTGAATCGAACCTATAAACCAAGCTGGCAAGAATTGACAATAATATTAAACTTTCAGTTCATAAACTTGGAATATATCTCCATTTGCTTACATCTACTTATATTCTTTTAAAATCTTAGTCTGGTGATTTTATGGCTATATCCCCTTCTAGTAGTTAGACTTACATATAATTATTTTTCTACTGTAAATGACGTTGTGCTTTTAGTTCTAAATTCTAATTGCTCATTGGTGGTAAGCATTTGACTTTGTATAATAACCTGGCATGGCGGTTTTTATGGAAAGTGCCCCTGATGGGCAGATGTGTTTTGACACTTAGTCTACAGTTAATGATGTAGTTTGCAAAGGTTATGGACACTGTAGTAGGAATCTTGAGAAGAAAATATGTCAGGGGGGAAGCTTTGAGGCTTTACAGATTACTTTTTTGCACCCCCCTCTCTGCTTTCTTTGTGTGAGCTCTTGCTCTTCCTGTCATGTCTTCTTTGATGTAATGAATGTTATTCCTCTGGAACTGTAAGTTAGAACAAGACCTTTCTCCTCTAAGCTGCCTTTGGTCACGGTTTATGGTAGCTACAGGAAACTATAAAGTTAATTGTAGATTTCTTGAAGAAGTTTGATCAACTTGAAGAATCTCCCTTGTTCTTGGTGTATCAATACATTTTATTACAAGTGACCATTGATTTTTTTTTGTCAAACTTTTTATGCACCAATTTATATGATTGCATGTTGTTTTGATTAGCTTTATAATGTGGATTATGATAATTTATTCTTGAATGTCAGACAAACTTTGTATCAGAGAATAAATTTTACTTGTTAAATTTTGGCAGGGAAGGCTCTTTATTTTCCTCTTGGATTATGGTTGCTTATACTTCATTTTAGAATTTGGTACCTACACCAATGAGAAATATTAGTTTGTATTTTCCTTTCCTATAAAGTCTTTGGGTTTGGTATTGGGTAGTGCTACTTTTCAAGAATCAAGTAGAAAGTAATTCCTCAGATTTTGCATTTTGACAAATACTGTAGATAATACAAAACATGTCTTCTCAAAATGATTGGTAAAATTTACCATTTTTTTTAAAAAAGTAATTTTAAGTAATAGTGCCTGGGAGGGTGAGTTTTGGATTAATCTGACTAAATGTGCTATTGAACTGATTTTTCACCCTTACAGCAGCTCTAGACACCAAGAACCTGAAATTTTCTTAAGCCTGCTGTAACATATTTGTATTTATGTGCATAAGTGTTTTGTTTACATGTATGCATTTGTACCCATGGAGGCCAGTGCAGGATGCCAGATCCCAAGGAACGGTACTTATAAATGTTCGTGAGCAACAATATTGGTTGTGGAAACAGAACCCAGGTTGTCTACAGGGGTACCAAGTGCTCTTAAGCACTGAGCTGTCTTTCTAGCCCATAATCCCACTGTTTAATCTCTCTTTCTATCTTTGAGTTTCCCAAAGAACTACATAAATTTTGTTTGTGCTTTAACTATCTAACTTTAACTTTAAAATCTATCATTACATTGGAGCGTAGTTGATGTGGTTCTAAGGAGCCCTGTAGTTAAATAGTCTGTCATAAATGACTAAATTGCACTCATTAAGTGGGCTGGAGTTCCTGGGTTATAATATGCTGTACCATTTTTCAGACTGATGTATTTTCTTGCTTTCTCTCTTAGATTTTATGACAATCAGGTATCTGGAATCTGTTAAGGCTGGAGGATGAAGAAATGTTGAACACAGGCTCCTGTGTTTGAACACTTGGTCCCAGGTGGCGATGATATGTTGAGAGGTTGTGAACCTTTATTAGATAGAGAATAACCAGAGGAAGTCATTATTAGGGTTCAGGCCCTGAAGGTTGGACTTTCTTGTTCCTGTTGATCCCTTATATAAACTCACTGCTCTGACTGTCATGGACCAAGGCACACTAGTCATCCCAGGTATCAAGCCTTCTCTGATGTAATCTGAACTGCAGTTCTTCCCTTGGCTTCCTTCTGTTAGATGTATTTTGTCACAACAACAGAAATACAGATAATTGAAAGTTGTATAATCACCCTTTTCTGCTTAGCTAAGACCAGATTCTCATAAAGTCTTCTGGTCTTTGCTGGCCAGGAATCTTTATTGAGGCTAGTGTACAGAGACTATTCCAGCTTCTCCTTTCTTCGCTATACACAGGAGGTAGTTTTTCTTGGCCTCTCACCAAAAGAATATGTTTCATAGAAAGGACAGATCTTGATGACACAGTGCATGTGTAATATGTACCAGGTTGTAGGTTTGAGCCTCAACAGTAAAACATACATAAATAAATAAATAAATAAATAAATAAATAAATAAATAAATAAATTGATTCCTTTGTGTAAAAGTTATGAGAGTGCAAATTCTCCCAAGATTGTGCTTGCTGGGAATTTCTTACACACACTCACCCAAAACTCAGTGCTCAGATAATGGCTAAAATTTTTAATTAAGTATTTCCATCAGCTTCTAGCACCTGCAGTTGTCCAAGCTGTATAGATTTTTGACTATTTGTTGAATTTTTTCCATACCATGAGAAAAGAGGTAATTTTAAGGGACAAGGGAAGGCATGGAGGAGGTTTGGGAGTCTGGATGCTGTGGTGAGAAATCCTTAAACCTCAGATCAAGTAGCAGGAAGGGGTTGGGGGACTTTCCAAGCTCAGCTAGCCTTCTCCTTCTGCCTCTTTTCTTAGTCCTGGATTAAGCCTGTTCAATAATAAATTCCATATTCGGGCTAAGTCTTCCCCTTCTTTATTTCCTTTTGGAAATGCCCTCAAAAACACTCAAGGGGGTCTCTGGATAATTTCCTAAATATTTCTTAACCCAACCAAGAGGACACTGAAGATGACCCATGCCAGTTGTATTTCTCTGTTCTCACCCTTTTTCCTGTTTTAGAAGGAGGGCAAATGCCTTCAAAATTTTTCATTTCATGGAGTCATGAGAAAAATTAAATCTTTGTCCCACTTTGTTCATGTAACTTTAACATGGGGGGAGTGACTTCATTTTTCATATACTTGGATAATTTCAGGAATTTAGTATCATTTTTAAACTTTGTCTATCTCAGCTTTCCCATTTGTGATAGTTTGAAAGGGTTTGGTCTCCTCATATTCCTGTGTTGAATGCTTGACTTACAGGGAATGGAACTACTAGGATGTATGGCCTTATTGAAATGGGTGTGTCACTCTGTGGGCAGGCCTTCGAGGTCTCCTATACTTAAGCTTTATTCAGAGTGGAATTATAGTCTCCTTCTGGCTGTCTTTGGATCAATATTTAGGACTCACAGCTTCTCCAGTATTGTTTGCCTTTAGGTTGCCATACTTCCTGCCATGATGATAATGGCCTGAAACACTGAAATTGTAAGCCAACCCCAATTAAATGCTTTATAAGGGTCACGGTGTCTCTTTACAGCAATAGAATGCTAACTAAAGATGGAAGTTGGTACCAGAAGTGGGGAACTGATGTGATAGGTATGCCCATGCTTTTGTTTGGAGGAATATGAATTTTGGGAGTATTGGATACTGATATGTATGATTTTGTTCAGAGGAATATAGACTTTGGGAGAATGGACTAGACAATCAGTTGAACAATTTAAGTGGAGCTTAATCAAACATCCTAGAAAGAACGTAGAAGACAGTAGTGCTAAGAGTGATTTGAACTGTGAGGACCTTGAGAAGTTTCAGAGAAGAATTTTAGTATATGGCATAAAGACTGTTCTTGTGATATTTTAGTGAAGAATGTAGCTGATTTTTGCCCTTTTCTGAAGAGTCTGTCTGAGGCTAAAGCAAAGAGATTTAGATTAATTGTATTGACGAAGAAAGTCTAACAGAATTTCTTTAGGTGCTTCTCCGTCATTCGATATTAGTCAGGTGAAAATTCTTTAGGGGTTATGGAACTTTTTAGTAGATCTATTTGATCCTGATTTAATTTTGGTATTTGGTATCTGTCTAGGAAATTCTCCATTTCCTCCAGATTCTCAAGTTGCATTGAGTATAGGCTTTTGTAGTAAGATCTGATGATTTTTTGAATTTCCTCAGTTTCTGTTGTTATATCTCCATTTTCAATTCTAATTTTGTTAATTGGGATACTGTCTCTGTGCCCGCTGGTTAGTCTGGCTAAGGGTTTATCTATCTTGTTGATTTTCTCAAAGAACCAGCTCCTGGTTTTGTTGATTCTTCGTGTGGTTCTCTTGGTTTCTTCTTGATTGATTTCAGTCCTGAGTTTAATGATTTCCTGTCTTCTACTTCGTCTGGGTGAATTAGCTTCTTTTTGTTCAAGGGCTTTCAGGTGTGACATTAAGCTGCTAGTGTATGATCCCATAACCCCTAAAGAAATAGAAGGGGTCATAGAAAGTCTTCCAACCAAAAAAAGCACAGGACCAGGTGGTTTTAGTGCAGAATTCTATCAGACCTTCAAAGAAGACCTAACACCAATACTCTTCAAATTATTCCACAAAATAGAAACAGAAGGAACACTACCCAACTGGTTTTACAAAGCCAAAATTAGGCTGATACCAAAACCACACAAAGATCCAACAAAGAAAGAGAACTTCAGGGCAATTTCCCTTATGAATATTGATGCAAAAATACTCAATAAAATTCTTGCCAACGGAATCCAAGAACACATCAAAATGATCATCCACCATGAGCAAGTAGGCTTCATCTCAGGGATGCAGGGAAGTTCAATATGTGGAAATCCATCAATGCAATCCACTACATAAACAAACTCAAAGGAAAAAAAAACACATGATCATTTCATTAGATGCTGAAAAAACATTTGAAAAAGTCCAGCATCCTTTCATGCTAAAAGTCTTGGAAAGAACAGGAATTCAAGGCCCATACATAAACATAGTAAAAGGAATATACAGTAAACCAGTAGCCAACATCAAATGAAATGGAGAGAAACATGAAGCAATCCCACTAAAATCAGGGACTAGACAAGGCTGCCCTCTCTCTCCATATCTTTTCAATATACTACTTGAAGCTCTAGCTAGAGCAATTAGACAACATAAGGAAGTCAAAGGGATACAAATTGGAAAGGAAGAAGTCAAACTATCACTATTTGCAGATGATATAATAGTATACTTTAGTGAACCAAAAAACTCCACCAGAGAACTCCTACAACTAGCTGATAAACAACTTCAGCAAAGTGGCTGGCTATAAAATAAACTCAAGCAAATCAGTAGCCTTCCTATACTCAAAGGATAAGCAGGTTGAGAAAGAAGTTAGGGAAATAACACCCTTCACAATAGCCGCAAACAATAAAAAGTATCTTGCTGTGACTCTAACCAAACAAGTGAAAAATCTGTATGACAGGAACTTCAAGTCTTTGAAGAAAGAAATCAGAGAAGACATCAGAAGATGGAAAAATCTTCCATGCTTTTGGATTGGTAGGATCAATATAGTAAAAATGCCCATCTTGCCAAAAGCAATCTACAGATTCAATGTAATCCCCATCAAAATCCCAACTCAATTCCTCATAGATTTAGAAAGAGCAATTCTCAAATTCATCTGGAATAACAAAAAACCTAGAATAGCTAAAACTATTCTCAACTAGAAAAGAACTTCTGGGGGAATCAATATCCCTGACCTCAAGCAGTACTACAGAGCAATTGTGTTAAATATTGGTACAGCGACAGGCAAGTAGATCAATGGAATAGAGTTGAAGACCCGGAAATGAACCCACAGAATTATGGTCACTTGATCTTTGATAAAGGAGCTACAACCATCCAGTGAAAAAAAGATAGCCTATTCAACAAATGGTGCTGGTTCAATTGGAAGTCAGCATGCAGAAGAATGCAAATTGATCCACTCTTATCTCCTTGTACTAAGCTCAACTCCAAGTGGATCAAGGACCTCCACATAAAACCAGACACACTGAAACTAATAGAAAAGAAACTGCGGAAGACCCTTGAGGACATAGGCACAGAGCAAAAAGTTCCCAAACAGAATACCAATAGCGTATGCTCTGAGATCAAGAATTGACAAATGGCACTTAATAAAATTACAAAATTTCTGTAAGGCAGAGGACACTATCAGAAAGACAAAACAGCAACCTACAAATTGGGAAAAAATCTTCAACCCTACATCTGACAGAGGGCTAATATCCAATATATACAGAGAACTCAAGAAGTTAGACCCTAGAGAATGAAATAACCCTATTAAAAATGAGGTACAGAACTAAACAAAGAATTTTCACCTGAAGAAATTTAGATGACTGAGAAGCACCTTAAGAAA
>BDUI01000010.1:1615433-1641771 GCA_002335545.1 Apodemus speciosus
CCCCTTAAAATGTTTAAAAGTAGTGCTATAAAATCTTTAGTATGCCAAAAATGGAATCAATTAGAATGGCTGACCTTGCAAGACTGTCAGCAAAAGTGACGTGTGGCAAGAGAAAACTATTCTCCAGAATAATGGCCAAGAATAGGATCCGGCATGTTTTATTGTAAAAACACATTGTAGAGTCATATGGGCTATTTCGGTCTATTTTTAAAATAAAAATACAAGCATACATGTGACCGTGACTATAAATATAGCAAATTTCCAATGATAAAAATACTTTAATTGTATCTGTAAAAATATGAATAATGATGACCTCTGATGTCTGAAATCTGGGGAAAAAAAGCATTTTTCCTAATATAAGTACCTAAAAAACTGAATAATGTAAGTCCAATTGTTATCATCTGTTGTTTTTAGGTTAACATGCCTAAGATGGGAATCATATCACCTGGCACTTTCACAAAAGCATTTATCTGTGCTGAGTACAGAGGCTGAATCATATCTTTACTTAATTGCACTTAAACAAGAAGTTACTGGGAAACAACTTAACAAAAAGTAGGTTAGCCTCTTTAAATGAGGAGCTGTAGCTAGAAAGTGCCCTGGAAGGTCTACTCCAGTAAGGCTGCATGAGCGAGGGAAAGCTGACTTTTGATACTTGGGAATGAATGCTGAGGGCATAAAGTGCCAAGCTTGTAAAGGGTAGGGGCTAAGCCACTGATAGCATGAGCAGTTAGAAAGCAGTTAGAAAGTTTCAGATGGACCAGGCACCCTGGATCTAAACCCGCAGAGGCCTGAGATGACTCAGTCAGCTAATTCCCCGAGAGGAGCATCTGATGAGACACTGGAGCAGAGGTCGGAGAGCAGGAAGAGCCCCAGGCCTTGTTCTATATCTGCCACCTTGTAATTCTGCATCACGCCAGTCTTGGAGACTCATATCTCCTTAAACCTCCAGCTTTGATGTCTCCCGCTCTCATGATTTGGTCACAGGGTAAGAATGGAGGGAGATAACTCGCTGCACTTCAAACCATTGGAAGTCCAAGAGTAAATACATCTTATCTAGTTTATAATCCCCTCTCAGTTCAACTTCAGATGAGCTCAGATACATCTGTTCTGTGGCAGGAAAGGAAGTGTTTCTTCGGAGCAGAGCAAGCTCAAATAACTGATGACGTTCTAACTTCAAGGTTGTGATGAAGGAGGAAAGGAAGTGTTTCTTCGGAGCAGAGCAAGCTCAAATAACTGATGACGTTCTAACTTCAAGGTTGTGATGAAGGAGTGAAAGCCATAGCCTCCAGGAAAGCTCTAACCCCTGGCTGAATCACCCTAACTCATCCTCAAGCACTGACACAGCAGAATCGTATTTTATCTTTTCTCAAATAATTTTATGCTGAATAGTTTTTTGATATGTCTTGTGAGTTTTTATGTGTACATGTGTGTAGGTGTTTGAGAGACCAACCAGAGGCCAACTTCAGTGATATGGTTGGCTGCGTTCACTATTTTTTTTTTTTTGAGTTGAGGTTTCTGTCTGTCTTGGGGCCCACCAATTAAGCCATCTTGACTGGCCTGCAAGTCTCAGCAATCCTGTCACCACTGGGAAGATGTCACTTACTTGCCACCTCTCCTGGGTTTTGTGGCAGGGTACTCAAGCATGCTCACGTCTTTATGCCTGCATAGAAAGCACATTTCTGACTGAGCTGTCTATCCAGGTCCTTAGAGTGCTTTGATGTTTTAGAAAACAAGCAAACCACACAAACATACATGCACATATGCAAGCACATACACATATATACATACACATACATATATGTGTATGCACATATACACAAACACATATATATATATACACAAACACATGCAGACACAAATGCACACATACATACACATATACACACATGCACACATACACACACTTATACACATAGGCACACACATACACAAACATTTTGAAGACATAGTTTTCAAAACATAATTAAAGCATTAAAGGACACACAAAACAGCGTAGTAACTTTAAGTTAAGGCCATAAATTTGTCTTCACATACAAATGCAAACACGATAGAGATGGCGATTATTAAATAAAAAATTTAAAAGTCACAATGATACATCTAAGAATATAAAATACATAATAACATGCTAGATAGAATAGAAACATACAGAAAAGGGTGCAGTGTGTGAAGGGGCAGAGAATTTTAGGAAGTTATTTGAAGTCCTTAAAAGGACAAAATGAAGTCCAAGGCCAAAAATAGTGGTTTTGGAATAGCACTTCCAGGGCAAGAAGAAAAACATCAGATCACGCTCCAAAGTCATCACGGACATGGAAAAGGGTCATTGTCAATCAGGCCACTAGGAGCTAAAAGAGAATAAAACCTGAAGGGTGAGAACAGAGTTCTCACAGATAATCACCATCATTTTACCATTAACATAATTGGGGCACCAAAGAAAAGAAGAGAGAAATAAAGGAATAAATGAATTAAAAAAAACTTCAATTAAAATTCTCAGCTTCGGTTTCAAAAGAATAATGCAATTAATGATTTTTCAGTCAGGGTTCTCTCGAGGAATAGAACAGGTAAATGAATTTATATGTATGTATGTATGTATACATATTATATATACTATAATATAAGATGTTATATGTTATAATATACGTATGTGCATATATTACTTACATATTTGTTAATAATTTACGCAGTAAGATTTGCTCAGGCACTCGGTTGCTGAGTCCACGAGTGTGGCTGTCTCAGCAGTCCAATGTCACCCTGAAGGACTGGAGAACTCCTCAAGAACTATAGGCCTTCAGTGCCCACATAACGCTTAGAGCTACCTCCCTATATCAGCAAAGGACTATGGTCATGCCAGCCACTGGGACAAGCGTGACAGCGAGACTGGGGGGAGTCAGAGTGGCATGCTGCCTTCTTCCATTTTCTACCTGGACCCCCCAGGAAGATGCTGCTCACATCTAGGCTGGATCCTCTTCCCACTTCAAATAATCCGATCAGGAAGATCCTTCCAGGATTGCCCAGGCGCTTGCCTTTTAGCGGATTCTAGATCCGGTCAAGCTGACCACTGATACCAAGTTGTAGATAATATATGTATTCAGAATAAATACAAAGAAACCCATGCGTAGATCATGCTGCTGAAAAGCAGTACAGAGATGAGTCTTAAAAACAGCCCATTGGAAAAATTCCCAACACATATAGAAGAACGAGAATGGGATCTGGCTTCTTGCCAGAAGCCATGGACGCCAGGAGATGATGTAAGGACATTTTATAAGTGTCAACAGGTTTTTTTTTTTTCTTAATAATTTTATACATATCAGATGACCTGGTTTGTTGGACATGAATAAAGTTAGAAAAAAGATTTCGGATCTGTTTTTTTGAGCTCACTATTTTCTACAAATACAAATACTGGTAAAAGTGCCAAGGACGAATCCATCCTGGCACTTGGCCTGCTGAAGCAAACAGGACCTCTATTAGATGGCTGTGATATTCCACACACATGCTTCTTTCTATTCTTAATGATGAATCCAGAGTTTTAAAAACAGAGTATGTGTAGAGTGGGGAGTTGAAGCCTGTGCTGACATCCTAGGACACTTAGCTGTGTAATGGAACAGATGTCACTTACTTCTTGGAAGACAAACCCTGCTGGGCCCAGAATTACAATTTAAACAGAGGGAGAAGCTCTGAGAAGAGCTCACCTGGGGTCATAGAATCTATTAAGGTAAGAATGGCCGCAGGAGATGCCACAGTCCCTGAGCTGCAGACAAGACTTAACCCGGCCATTCCTTCTCCTTCTGAATTTTCATATAAATTTCAGGATCAATCTATTGGTACCTATTTTAACTTGAAATAGCCATGGCGGTCTCAAACTTATTTAGCAGAGGCCGCCAAGGCTGGCACGGAACTTCTGATCTTTCTGTCTTTAAGCAAAAACAGACTACCATAAATGGCAGTTCTGTGTCAGCAAGCCAGCCTGATACTTATTTTTTAAAAGCAAGAATTTATAAAAGAGGGGGCTGGAGAGACAGTGCATTGGTTAAGAGTACTGACTGCTCTTCCAGAGGTCCTGAGTTCAATTCCCAGCAATCACATGTTGGCTCACAACCATCGGTAACAGTCATGTGATGCTGTCTTCTGTTGTGTCTAAAGACAGCAACAGCATAACCACATAAATGAAATAAGTAAATCTTTAAAAAATAAAAGAATTTTTAAAAGAAAATTATATATATATATCTTTTCATTTAGAAAATGTGTGTATGTGTGTGTATGTGTACACATATGTATGTGTGTATGTATGTGTGTGCATGAATTTCCCTTAGAGGACAGAGGTTACAGGTCTCCTAGAGGCTGGAGTTACAGTTAGTTGTGGACTACTCTTTGAGGGTGTTAATAACCAAATTTTTGGTTAAAAGCAAATGCTCTTAACCATTGAGCCATTCTGTCTTCCAAAAGCTGGAAGTTTGAAAAGACTTACATTTAATCTGTAGGTGGACTTGCTGAGAAGCGGTACAGGAACAATATAGCTTTTATTCAATTATGTATTCCTTGAGAGTTTATGTAGGTCTTTGGTATTTTTATAAACATTAGAGTTTGTACTTTACTAAAGTGTTTCATGTTGGAATATATTGTAAATGGCACCATTTGGATTTTAATTTTTATAGTACAATACTACAGAGACCCAGGGGATTGTTTTTACTAATTTTAATAATTTTTTGCATCCCCTCCTTCTACTCCTCCCAATTCTTCCCCAACTCTCCTCCTAACCAGATCAACTCCCTTTCTGTGTCTCATCAACAGACTTCTATGTGATAATGATATTATAGAACAATATAATGTGATACAATATAATAAGACAAGATAAAATAAAAACTAATGCATAATAACTGGACAAGACAAGCAAACCTAAGGAGAAGCACAAGAGAAAGAACAAGAAACAGATGCTCACTTTTTTGCACACTCAGGAAATCCATAAAAACACTGCTGCAGGAAGAAATTTCTCTGATGTTGGCTAAGAAAGGTATGTGTCTAGCAGAATGTCATAGGTGTCATTCTCTCCCTTCAGTTTTTGTTTGATTTTATTGGTTATTTGTTTGTTATTAAAATTGAAACCAGGATTATTTGGTTTTACCCCATGACGCTGTGCTATGTGATCCCAGGTTGTTGGTCAATCGAGCAGTGTTGGCTATGGGTTTCATCTGATAAATCAATCTGTATGTCAAATCAGATATTGGTTGTTAACTCCTATAAGCTTTGTGCCACCATTGCACTAAAATGTCTTGGAGGGAGGAAGAATGTCTTTGTAAATCAAGTGTTTGAGGCTGGCTCGTGTTGCCTGTGATTTTAAAACCATGTTTCAGCCATTGCTCTTCTGTGCTCTGGCCCCTCCTAGTTCCCTTCTGTCATCATCGACCTGGCTTCTCTCTCTCTCTCTCTCTCTCTCTCTCTCTCTCCCCACTTCTGCTCCGCAGATGAAAAGCATTCAGACGGCTTTATTACCTGTTAGTACAATTGCTGGGCTCAAATACTTCCGGCTCACCTTCTTGGCCATCCACTGATGGCGGAGGCTGGTAATTCTAGATTCCCCTAGATCTTACATGATTGCTGTATGTTCCTCTTTCCAAAGCCTGGCCAAAATGCTCCCTCTCTTTCCCTGTGTTTCCTTTTTTAACTCCTAGGACCCATAAGTCCCATCTGTCCCTTCTGCCAAGGAATTGGCCTCCAGTCTCCTTTCTTGACCAAATCAAGAACCAATTAGGGAACCAGTCCTTAGTATCAGCATCCCCCCACTACAGGCTTGGTGTTTACAGTTCTTTGGTAACATAAAGAGTACTTTCCTGTACTAGAAATGCTAGAACATAGGGGTAAGGACTTTCTTTGTTGTCACCAGTTCAGCTTCTTGTTCTTTGAGTTGTGTAGGTGTTGTCGTCAGCAATGCAGCCATTGGTTTGTAGAAAGCAACCTTTAGCCTTGGCAGTAGCCCGGGTTGTTTGGAGGTTCCCATGGGATGTCTTTGGCCAACAAATCAATTAGATGTAACCCAACCCAATGAGTGCTGGAACACTCACTGGGTGGCAAGAGATGGCCAGTTGGGATTTTGTCTCCTCCATTATTTGGTGATTTCATTTAGATTCCTTCATATATTTATATATTTTAGGAAGCTTCTATTGTATCACATTGCCATGCTGCCATTTAATTTCCCCTTAATTTTAGAGTATTTCCTCATCATCCTTCAATTCAATCCTCCCATACCACCCCCACCCACCTCATCTATCCATGGCTATTCTATTTCCTTTTCCTAGGGAGACCTAATTGCTTCCCACCTCCAACTAGTCCCCTACTCTGTGGTTCTACAGATTATAGCTTGGTTATCATTGACTTAGTAGCAAATATTCACATATAAGTGAATACATAGTTGTCTTTCTGAGTCTGAGATACCTTATTCACAATGATATTTTTTCTAGATATATTTATTTACTTTTGAATTTCATGGACTTATTTTTTTTGTTTTTTGTTTTGTTTTGTTTTTTTTGTTTTGTTTTTTTTTCTTTTTTCAAGACAGGGTTTCTCTGTGTAGCCCTGGCTGTCCTGGAACTCACTTTGTAGACCAGGCTGGCCTCGAACTCAGAAATCTGCCTGCCTCTGCCTCCCAAGTGCTGGGATTAAAGGCGTGCGCCACCACGCCCGGCGGACTTATTTTTTTTTATTGGCTGAGTAATACTTCATACTTTAGTCATTCTTCTGTTGGGGGCATCTAGGATGTATCCATTTAACAGCTATGATAAATAGAGCAGCAAATTTCTCCCAGTAGGATGAAACATTCTTTGTGTATATGCCCAAGAGTGATATAGTTGGAACTTGAGGTAGATCAATTCCCATCTTTCTGAGGAGCCACCACACTAGATTCCATATTGGCTGCATGAATTTGCACTCCTAACCAGCAATGTATGTGCATTCTTCTTACTCCACGAATTTTTGCCAATATGAACTGTCATTTGTTTTTTTGATCTTTCCCATTCTAACTGGTGTGAAGCAAAATTTCAAAGTTTTAATTTGTATATTCTGATTGCTAGGGATGTTGAACATCTTTTTAAGTTTTAAGTGTTTCTTAACCATTTGAGTTTCTTGTATTGATAATTCTCTGTTTTGATCTATACCTCATTTTAATTGGATTTTTTGTTCTCTTGATTTGTGTGAGTGTATATACATATACATATAATGGATATATGTATATATGTATGCATATATGTATATATAGTGGATATAAGCCCTCTATAATATATGTAATTGGTAAAAGTCCTCTCCCATTCCGTAGGCTGTTCCTTTGTCTGAATGACAGTGTCCTTTGTTGAGCAGAAGCTTTCAGTTTCATGAGATACATTTTTTTCGATACATTCTTTATTTACATTTCAAATGATTTCCCCATTCCTGGATCCCCCCTCCCCAAAAGTCCCATAAGCCCTCTTCACCAATCAAACCCCTGTTCCCCAATTAGCCGAGACCCATTTCTTAATTGTTGATTAGTGGCTGTGTTTATGGTGTTCAGAAAGTCTTTTCCTCCTCACTTTCTCTTCTGTCAAGTGTGATGTGTTTGGTCTTGCGTTGCAGCCTTTGATCCATTTAGAGTTGAGTTTTGTGCAGGATGACAAGTTTGGAATATTTGCATTCTTCTTCCTATGTGCAGCCAATCAGTTTCACCAACAGCATTTGTTGAGCTGTAGTCTTTTCTCCAGGGTGTATTTCTGACTTCCTTATTAAAAAAATCACATGTCTAAAGATTTGTGTGTTCATATCTTGTTCTTTAATTTCATTGATCACCATGTCTGTTTTACTGCCAATGTTCTTTTCATTACGATAGCTTTGCTGAACAAATTGAAGTCAGTAATGKTGATACACACAGCAGTTCTTTTATTATTCAAGATTATTTTAGCTATCTTTTGCTTTTGTGGCTTGTGTTTCCATATGAAGCTGAAAATTGTCCTTTCAATATCTGTAGAAAATTATGTTGAAATTTTGATGAGGATTGCATTGAATCTGGAGATTGTTTTTGATAGGATGGCCATTTTTACTACATTAATCCTACTAATCCATAGGGGATCTTTCCATCTTCTGATATTTTCTTTGATTTCTTTCTTCAAGACTTGAAGATTTATCATAAAAGTCTTTAACTTGATTGATTAGAGTTGCCTAAGGTATTATATAATGTTTGAGGGCACTGTGAATGCCCACTGTTGTTTCCCTGATTTCTTTCTCAGTTTGCCATCTGCCTATAGGAGGGATTCTAATTTTTGCCTAGCTAATTTTCTATCCAGCTACTTTGCTGAAAGTGTTCATCAGCTGTGAGTATTTCAAGGTGGAATTTTTTGGGTTACTTACACATGCTATCACATCATATGTAAATAAAGATACTTTGACATATTCCTTTCCCATTTGTATCCCACTGATCTCCTTCAGTTGCCTTATTGCTCTGGCTAAGTCACTAAATATTCTATTGAATATGTATGGCAACTGTGGACAACTTTGTCTTGTTTCTGCTTTTAGTGAAATTGCTTCCAATTTCATTCCATTTAAGTTGGTGCTTGCTATGAGCTTCCTGCAAATGAGCTTTATTATGCTTAGCTGTATCCCTGTATCCCCAATCTCTTCTGGATATTTATCATGAAGGGGTATTGGGCTTTATCAAAGGCCTTTTCTGCATCTAATAAAATGATCATTTTCCCCCTTCAGTGTATTTATACAGATCTGGGGATAGACTGACAGACTTAGAGAAATCTAGAGAGAAGTGATCAACAGTTAGCCTACTTGCTTCCCTAGTCATAGGGGTCTGCCGGTTCAAATGAGGAGCTTATTGGTGTTGGAGACTGGGACAAAGCAATGAACGGGGAGGGGGGAGGAAGATCGAAGGGGAAGATTTATGTGATCCGCTGGAAATGGGTTCAGAAGAGGAAGGGAGTTGCATCAAGTGTTCTTGTGCAGAGCTGGAGGTTGGACTTGTAGGAATGAAGGAGTAGTGAAGATCTGCGATTACAATACCTTCTTCCCTGGCAAAAGTGCCCTGTGGGTTCCCATGTTGGGGAGGTGGGAGCTGGGATAAGGGGGTTAAAAGCAGATCTGTGGCATTCACTGAAGATGGGGCCAGTGTGGAAGGGAGGCTGCAGCAGGTGTTCTGTTGTAGAACTGGGGATGAGATTGTGAGTTTTGTTTTGAGAGGCTAAGAGAAAGATGAAGATCTGCAGTCAGCCCAGTGTGGTACTGACCTTTCCCTCTTACAACTTTACACTGGGAAGTCATTTGTATGGAGGTTGCTGATGGCACCTTTCTGATGTGGAACCAACTTGTTCAGAGGCCACAAGGAGCTGGGAAATTGGAGATGTTCTAGGTACCTGGGCAGAAAAGCACATTGCAACAGTAACAATGTCCTCTTTGTCGCCACCATTCCTCATCATCCTCTGCAGACCAAACCATGTACTATTCTTGCTGTCAAGTCAATGTCTATCAGAAGTCCTTTCCTGCGGAAGGCTCTTAAGAACTTGGCTATGAGAGACAGTAAAACTGATTTACTACATAGCTCTGCTTACACAGCTTCCCTATCTTCCCTTCTCTAAACATTAATGTTCCCATACAGACGTGTAGAAAATTTGTTTCCACTTGACATGATCAAGCTATATTATTGAAAGTCATCCTTTAATCCACATATGTCTTGTTAAGGGTACTCAAATTTTAGTTACCTCCATAATCATTTCTATTAAGCATAGTATCAACAACCTAATAAAAGAGTGACATATTTTCTGAATGTCAGAAATACCCAAACTTATGTAGGCCTGACAATCACGTTAGATATAGCTTCTCAGCTTCTGAAAGTGACAGCTGACCCAGCACTGTGGATAATTAAGTGCCAAATGATGAGTTGTTTCACTAACCTCTATGTGTGTGTGTGTGTGTGTGTGTGTTGACAGCAGCTATGATTAAACTCATTGTCATGTTAATTCTACACTATTTCATACTATTCTCCAATACCCTCCTTTTCTTTTCTCTTTTCTTTTCTTTTCTTTTCTTTTCTTTCCTTTTTATTAGATATTTTCTTTATTTACATTTCAAATGTTATCCTCTTTCCAGGTTTCCCCTGAGAAAACCCCCTATCCCATCCCTCCTTCCCCTGCTCACTAACCCACCCACTCCCACTTCCCTGTCCTGGCATTCCCCTATACTAGAGTAACAAGCCTTCCCAGGTCCAAGGGCCTCTCCTCTCATCGATGTCTAAGAAGGCCATCCTCTGCTACACATGTGACTAGAACCATGGGTCCCTCCATGTGTACTCTTTGGTTGGGAATTTTGGGGGTACTGGTTGGTTCATATTATTATTCCTTCAATGGGACTGCAAACGCCTTCAGCTCCTTGGGACCTTTCTCTAGCTCTTCCATTGGAGACCCCATGCTCAGTTCAATGGTTGGCTCAGAGCATCCCCCTTTATTTGTCAGGCATTGGCTGGGCCTCTCAGGAGACAGCTTTATCAGAAAGCACTTGTTGGGGTCCACAATTGTGTCTGGGTTTGGTAACTGTATGTGGGATGAATACACAGGTAGGGCAGTCTCTGCTCCATACTTTGTCTCTGTATTTCTTCCCATGGGTAATTTTCCCCCTTCTAAGAAGGATTAAAGTATTCACACTTTGGTCTTTCTTCTTCTTGAGTTTCATGTGGTGTATGAATTATATCTTGGGTATTCTGAGCTTCTGGGCTAATATCCAGTTATCAGTGAGTGCATACCATGTGTGTTCTTTTGTGATTGAGTTACCGTACTTAAAATGATATTTTCTAGTTTCATCATTTGCCTAAGAATTTCATGAATTCATTGTTTTCCAGAGAACAAAATAACCCTATTAAAAATGGGGTACAGAGCTAAACAAAGAATTTTCACCTGAGGAATATTGAATGGCTGAGAAGCACCTAAAGAAATGTTCAACATCCTTAGTCATCAGGGCAATGCAAATCAAAACAACCCTGAGATTTCACCTCACACCAGTCAGAATGGCTAAGATAAAAATCTCAGGAAACAGCAGGTGCTGTTGAGAATATGGAGAAAGAGGAACACTCCTCCACTGCTGGTGGAATTGCAAGCTGGTAAAACCACTCTGGAAATCAGGCTGGTGGTTCCTCAGAAAACTGGGCATGATACTACCGGAGGACCCTGTTATACCACTTCTGGGCATATACTCAGAGGATTCTCCAGCATGTAATAAGGAAACATGCTCCACTATGTTCATAGCAGCCCTATTTATAACAGCCAGAAGCTGCAAAGAACCCAGATGTCCCTCAACAGAGAAATGGATACAGAAAATGTGGTATATCTACACAATGGAATACTACTCAGCTATTAAAAACTGTGGACATTTCTTTAGGTGCTTCTCAGTCATTCAGTATTCCTCAGTTGAGAATTCTTTCTTTAGCTCTGTACCCCGATTTTTAATTTGGCTATTTGGTTCTCTGGAGTCTAACTTTTGGAGTTCTTTGTTTATATTGAATATTATTCCTTTATCAGATGTAGGACTGGTAAAGATCTTTTCCCAATCTGTTAGTTTGCCATTTTGTCTTATTGACAGTGTCCTTTGTCTTACAGACGCTTTGCAATTTTAAGAGGTCTCATTTGTCAATTCTTGATCTTAAAGCATCAGCTATTGGTGTTCTGTTCAGGAACTTTCCCTGTGCCCATGTCCTCAAGGCTCTTCCCTGCTTTCTTTTCTATTAGATTTAGTGATCTAGTTTTATGTGGAGGTCCTTGATCTACTTGGACTTGAGCTTTGTACAAGGGGATAAGAATGGATCAATTTGCATTCTTCTACATGCCAACCAACAGTTGAACCAGCACCATTTGTTTAAAATGCTGTCTTTTTTTTCCACTGGATGGTTTTAGCTCCTTTGTCAAGTGATCATAGGTGTGTGGGTTCATCTCTGGGTCTTCAATTCTATTCTATTGATCTACCTGCCTGTCACTGTACCAATACCATGCAGTTTTTATCACTATTTATCTGTAATACAGCTTGAGGCCATGGATGATGATTTCCCCCAGAAGTTCTTTTATTGTTGAGAATAATTTTCACTATCCTGGGTTTTTTGTTATTCAAGATTAATTTGCTAATTTCTCTTTCTAGCTCTTTGAAGAACTGAGTTGGAATTTTTATGGGGACTGCATTGAATCTGAAGATTGCTTTCTGAAAGGTGGCCATTTTTACTAAATTAAACCAGCCAATCCATGAGCATGGGAGATCTTTCCATCTTCTGCGATCTTCATTTTTTTTCTTCAGAGATTTGAAGTTCTTGTCATACAGATCATTCACTTGTTTAGTTAGAGTCACACCAAGATATATTATACTATTTACGACTGTTGTAAAGGGAGTTGCTTCTCTAGTTTCTTTCTTAGCCTGCTTATCCTTTTAGTAGAGGAAGGCCACTGATTTGTTTGAATTAATTTTATATCCATCCACTTTGCTGAAGTTGAATAAGGTTTAGGAGCCCTCTGGTGGAATTTTTGGGGTCACTTAAGTGTACTATCTTATCATTGATAAATAGTGATATTTCAAATTAGTCCTTTCCAATTTGTATCTTTTTGTTGTCTAAATGCTCTGGCTACGATTTCTAGTACTATATTGAATAGTTATGGAGAGAGTGGGCAGTCTTGTCTAGTCCCTGATTTTAGTAGGATTGCTTCCAGTTTCTCTCCATTTAGTTTGATGTTGGCTACTGGTTTGCTGTATATTGCTTTTACTATGTTTAGGTATGGNAGTTTCTCTCCATTTAGTTTGATGTTGGCTACTGGTTTGCTGTATATTGCTTTTACTATGTTTAGGTATGGACCTTGAATTCCTGATCTTTCCAAGATTTTTATTATGAAGCGGTGTTGGATTTTATCAAATACTTTCTCAGCATCTAATGAAGTGATCATGTTTTTCCCTCCTTGGGTTTGTTTATATAGTGGATTTCATTTATGGATTTTCATATATTGAACCATCCCTGCATTTCTGGGATGAGGCTTACTTGATCATGATAGATGATAGTTTTGATGTTTTCTTGGATTCAGTTTGCAAGAATTTTATTGAGTATTTTTGCATTGATATTCATAAGGGAAACTGATCTGAAGTCCTCCTTCTTTGTTGGGTCTTTTTGTGGTTTAGGTATCAGAGTAGTTGTGGCTTCATAGAATGAATAGTCGTGCTCCTGGGAGCCCAGCTGTCTCCTGACAGGACCTGTGCACAGAGGGCTATTGAGCAGCCCCAGCTCCAGGGTGCAGATGGAAACTGGAAGGATCCTGTCCCAGATGCTTCTCTGTTCCTGGGACCTGTGTGCTCCTAGTTGGTCTGCTCTGAACAGCTATTAGAGAGAAAGTGGAGATCTTACCTCTGAACCCTGAAGTGAAAGTGCTCCTGGGAACCCAGCTCCCTCCTGGTTGGACTGGTGCACAGAGGTCTGTGGAGTAGCCTCTGCTCCAGGGTGCAGATCACAGGTCGAATTTTCAACTAACATATGGTGTACATCTATAGTACGATTCATCTCAAGGGAAACGCACATAGCAGTGATATCACTTCTGCTTGTGTTATATTTTTATTTATATCACAAATACCTAACATCCCCTCCATAATTCAATATTGCTTCTGGCATTCCTTCTTACCTCTTTATTTTTTTTTAACAAATAGTATGCAAATATGCAAATACTATTTGCAAATATACAAATAGTATTCTAGGCTGCTAATAATCTCATCAGAATGCAAAAGCAGCGAGTATGTTATAAAAACCAATGATCTGTTATATTCTGGAAGAATTTACAAAAACCTAATGCCATTTACTGTACATTGAGACCCACAATTAGGACCTTCTAAAAATAATCTATATTTATTTATTTATCTTTTTTTATCTTTGTGTCTGGGAAACAATGTGCATGCCATAGTTGCCATTGTGCATATGTGAAGGTCAGAGGTCAATTTGTCGGAGTTGTTTCTCTTCTTCAACCATGAGAGGCCCAGGGATAAAACTTGGTTTGTCAGGCTTGGAGGCAAAGAAGTCTATCACTGAGCAGCTGCCAGCCCAGCTCTTTCTAAAAGAATGGTTCACCCTATGACTCCAGGATTCTAGAGTGGGTGAGTCATTCTACTACAGTCATGCATTCAGAGACTGTCCATATAAACCCACCGTGTAGCCTAGACTAATTCCTAAGCTAGACTAACTCTGATATTCTAGCCCTTGACTATTGCCATTTTTGATACCTAAGGATCAGTTTCAATGGCAAAGGCTATCAACTCTCTACAGTTTTAAGTATTCCTCTTTTACTTAAACATAATAATTCTCATCAGTGGACTTGAGTTTCTTTTTAGAAGATTTATATGGCTGTGGTGAAGTAGACTCCTTCATGGGGATGAGAATTTCTCTTCCAATATGGATCAGCGAGCTTGTGCATTGACTTGGTTTTAGACACCAGGAGAGATACAGACTGCAATAACTAATGTGACAGATATTTGGGGCTTTGAAGATGGCTTAGCTGTACAAGCACGAGAGCCTGAGTTCAGCTCTCCTCCACACACAGGTGATTAGGGTGGCACATGTCTATAACTCCAATGCTGGGGGGAAAGAATGTAAGAGAATCCCTGGAGCTTGATAGCTAGCCTGTCTCCATAAATTAGCAGGCTTAAGAAGAGACTGTCTCTTCAAAAAAAGGCCCAATGCAGCAGTGCAGGGTAATACTAGAACAGGGAAGTGGGAAGGGGTGAATGGGGGACCCGGGGGAGGGAAAAAGACATATGGGACATCTGGGGGGCGGGGAATCCAGAAAAAGGGAAATGAAATGTAAATAAAGAATATATCCAATAAAAAAAATCAAAAAAAATCAAAAAAAAAAAAAAAAGAAAAGAAATCACTAATAGCTTTATGGTAAAAAAAAAAAATGTACAAGCACTGCGATGGTTGTATATGATTGGCCCAGGGAATGACCCTATTAGGAGGTGTGGCCTTGTTGGAGTAGGTGTGTCACTGTGGGCGTGGGCTTAAGACCCTCATCCTAGTTGCCTGGAAGTTAGTCTTCTATTAGCAGCCTTCAGATGAAGATGTAGAACTCTCAGCTCCTCCTGCACCATATCTGCCTGGATGCTGCCATGTTTCTGCATTGATGACAATGGACTGAACCTCTGACCCTATAAGCCAGCCCCAATTAAGTTTTGTCTTTTATAAACTTGCATTGGTCATGGTGTCTGTTCACAGCAGTGAAACCCTAAGACAAGCACCTTTATCTCATTGGTAAGAACATTTGCTTTCACTATTAATAGATGATAAAATTAATGTATGTTAAATAACTGCTTTAAAATAAATTATTTGTTTAGTGTTTAAAAAAAAAAAGTAGGTAGAAAGCAATTGAGGAGCACGATACACTTTAGCCCCCTGTTAGGGAATCTTTGAATGCCAATAACAACTGTAACCCGATGCAAAACTCTCAGGTTGTTAATAGGGTTCATTTACATGCTTTCATTTGAAAACTTAGTCTTGGGTATACATAGAAAAATTCAATAAATGTCACATTCCATTAMACAGGATTGAATACTTTAATGCTTATAAACCTTAGAGGCCCCTTAATCCTGATATAATCCAGCTCACAGTGGCCACTACTTGAGAACTTAAGCATCTATTTTCCCTTGTAGTGTAACTGCAGACATTAAAAGAAGTGGCAAGATGGCAAGTCAAAGTAGTGTTTTCATGTTTTAAAATACCACATATGCGTAATCTTGGAACCAGTTAATAATCGTTTCAGTAATTCAGTATTGTGGATTTAACAAAACACTGAAGGACTGTCGATAAATATGTGAGTGTGTTCTTCAGGCGTGAACTCAGAGTCCTTTAGTCTCTTCAGGTCTTAGCTTGGGGGTCTCAGATTGGAAATTTACTTTCCTATTATTGTGTACCAGGAGTCACAATGATCTTGTCTCTGTCTCGTTGATACTCTTTTCTCTTTTACTTTGTTAACAAGAATGCTTCATGTATTATGCGTCAGGCACATAACTTAACATATATTATTTTAATTCAGATATCTGAACACATGATTGATACAGAAAACTGACCATCTGCTGTTAGATACACTTAGATTTTGGAGAAATTCTCTCCCAAATCAATAGTAATCATTAATTTATTTCAGTGGAAGAAAAATCTTGAAAGTCTGACCAGATTTCATTATATTACTTTATTCCTCTTGATAAAAAGAGTGTAAACGTGCTATTGACAAAACACCCTTTAGGATACTGAAAGACTGATGATTTTCCCCCGGGTCTTTACAATCCTTGTTCTCTTCTGTGCACACTTTCACGCTTCCAAGGAATGTGAAAGAGACCTGTACTCTCCCATACTTTCACTGATGAGTCTCGTCATTGCTTCTCTGCCTTCCTCTCAAGACTCAGCTTATACGTTTTCCTGTTAAGGGTATACTTCCTGTTTCATAAAACAAAGACCTTGATATTGAAAATTCTTTAGATAACAACCAATCACAAGAAGGATTGCTGTGGAATAAACTGAGGGCAGATGAAGATTCTCCAAAGCCTCGTTAGCATCCAATTCCTTTGGAATTTGCTTTCTGAATCACTCCCCTTGTACACTCTGTCCTTATCCACCTATAAGACATCATAGGTATGCATGTGGTTTCATAAAATTTAGATCTTCAACCACAAAAACATACACATTTGGGAAAGATGAGGCCCAGAGACAGTTCTCATCAGCAGCTGGGCTTTCTCCTGCATTGCTCCTGGATTCTTGATTTTCATATTGTTTTACTAAAAGCATGATCTGTGCATCTCCAGGGCCATGGGGTGTGCTTCCCTAAGGATCTCATGTGTACCTGCTTGCATGATAGACAGTGCACTATTACTCTGTAGAAGGCTGGGTTAAATAAGATGTCATTTCCTCTTGTTTTCATGAGTGAGCTTGCTGGCCCTCTTTGCCATAAGGAGATAACGTATAAACATCCAAAATGATGTTTTCCAAAAAATAAAAATAAAAACCTTTGTCTCTGCTTCAGTCTTTTAGTCTTTCTAATTGTGAGAGCCAAAAACTTGAGTCTGTTCCATTTTGGACCTTCAGAGAGGTGTTACCAACTCAGAAAATGGTAAATTTAGAAGACAGGAGAGAATGGAGAAAAAACTAGAAGGAAGTGACCAGGATACAAATTCAATTACTCATATTTTCATTGAGGAGACTGAAATAAATCCTATCAAGAGGCAACAATGAGGCAGATATCACTTGTGTGAGGTGGAGAATCAATGTTGCTGGGCTGCTGCTGCTCTCTGAGGTTACTTTCCTTAAAGCAGGTTAAGTTACCTGGGCTTACCTGATTGGTCAATATTAAGGTCAAGATTTTGTTCCAGCAGGTGCAAAAAACCTGTTGTTTACTTAGCTAGGCTGATGGCCACACCTGCTACTCTCTTGCTGTTTCAAAGCAATTAAAGAGCCTAGCTTTGATTTTCAGGTGGCCAGGTGCCGACTGCCCTGAGAGATGATGGGGGAGTTGGGGCATTTTATGAGAACACCTGCCAGCCTTCAGTCGAGCTGTGCTAACTGCCTACCACGTACAAAGCATTTGATCTTTGGTAAATTTAGCTGACAGGGCAGGAAGCAGAACCACAGCTCCCCAAACCAAGGGCTGCCAGGACAGGACACACAAGCATTTCTGCTTTCCCTTGATGAGAAGCCGTTTGGATTTCATGAGGATACTTTTGATTTTTTATCAGATGATTTTGAAGAACATTTTATAAGTACCCACAATATATGAGCTACTGTCTAGAGACAAGGCATAATATATTTTTGCAACTTTGAAAGGGGTTTGTTTGTTCTTAATCTCTGTGTTTTGGATGCCTACGCAAAATTATGCAGGTCACAAGAGGATAGTGCTAGGACCATTCTGAAAGACAGCATAAGCTCCCTTCAAACTGAAGCCACGTGCTGATGGCTGTGTCCTGATAAACTCGCCACAGATAGAAGATATTACAAGTTAAAGCCTGTAGTTAGTAGAGCTCACCTACCAGATGATATAGCTCAGCTCAGCCCACGGTGGGGTGCTGAGGGTCGTTACCTCAGATGACTGTTTGACATGATAAGTGCAAGAAAAGGCAGGACAAGAAAAGCCAGAATTTCAGCATTTAAAATAATTCTTTCCTGAATGCATACAACATACACTTTGTTGCAATGTCAAAAACACACAAGTCAAACTATCACATTTTGTAGTCTGTTTTTTTAAAACAGAGCCTCCTTGTGTAAACCCAGCCTGGCCTTGAATTTGTGATCCTCCTGCCTCTGCCCTTGAGAATGCAGACATATACCATTCTGCCTCCTCTTTCTACATTTTCAGAATACATTTGTGACCTGAGACCTCCCATCAACTGTAGGTTTGTTGAATTACAATGAATCCTACGAAGAGGTCTAAAGGTGGAGACCTGGAGGTCACCCTCTGGTATTTATAGCTTACTGTTGAAAAGGTGCCTGTGGTTCTGACCTGGAGACAGGGAAGGCTCACAGAGCTAAGGATTTTAAATATCTTCAGCTTCAACCAGATAGTACATATGATAGTACATATGGCTCCAGACCCATAGGCAGCAGAGGATGGCCTTGTTGGACATCAAAGGAAGGAGAGGCCCTTGGTCTTGGAAAGGCTCTATGCAGCAGTGTAGGGGAATACCAAGACAGGGAAGCGGGAGGGGGTAGATTGGGGAACAGGGGGAGAGGAGATGGTTTATGGGACTTTGGGAGAACAGGAAAGGGGAAATCATTTGAAATGTAAATAAAGAATATATCTAATAAAAATTATCTTCAGCTTATATCTAAATGCTTCCTTTTCTTCCATCTACCTTCCTCCAATTAATTTAAACCCCACACACACTAGACTGGCTGCTACAGAACGTTTCGTGGGCGATCCCTAGAACCCTTGCATTTTTGGAGGGAAATAATAAATGCTAACTCAAAGGAAAATAAGTAAGAGAGTCTGATTCTGAAGTGGGAAGGACACTGGTGCGAAGAGGCTTTGGGAAGCAAAGCAACTCCTAGTCGACATGTACAAGCGTCATGCCTGCCCCAGTCAAACCCATCCACAAGGAACGGGTGTGCTTCCTTCCAGGAAGCAGCTGTGCACCTCAGACCGCAGTGAATTTTAGATTTCATGAGGATCTCCTCAGCCAGGCCAACTTGGCCTGCCGTCCTCATCTAGGAAATGGAGACAAGCTAAAGACCTTAACAGAAGTATTTGAGGAATTACATCCAAAGAATGGGGGCTGAAAACACTCCACACCCACACTCCTACCCCCCACCCCCCATACCCCACCCCATAGCACTGCTCGCCAAGCCCTGCAGGAAAGCTGCTTTTCTTCCTTTGTTTGATTTCAAACTGAGCTGGGGGATTTTCCAGGTTACAAAGTTCACTGTAAGAACACCTTTGCTGATGTTGAAGTCATTGAAGAGGAAATGTCACTGGGCATGACATTTAGAGTCACCGAAGACCACTCAGCAGATGATTCATTACTTTCAGTGGGGAAGACGTTGGTGTGAACTCTTTGTTTTGTGTGCTGCTCTCAGCGTTCAGAAAAACAGTTCATACTCCATGGATTTACTGCTCAGGAAACTCATCAAGATCAAGACACATGGAATCTTCCATTTCCCATTTTCCTGGCCACATACTCAACCAATTTCTGGGGTGGGAGATGGGGCGCAATTAGCATTAGCATACAAGCAGCTTTAGACCAACCCACTACAATTTTCCTGTAATCTGTAGAAGAAAACTAGAGGCAGAGGCAAGTGTCTTGGAACTGCCAGAAGAGTCATTTTGAATTTAAATTAAAACACTCTGATCCCTGTAGAAAATATAGGATATGGATGATATTACAAATTTGACATTTGCCTTTCTTGTGAAGACTGAGTATATTCTGGGGCCATGGCCCAGGAGCACCATATTCCAAGCTCACTGCCAACTCCTTCAGTGGGGCGTCTGAATAGTGGTGTTCATAACTCACTGTCAACACACAGCACAGCAAAGATCTTGGAGTTTAACTTGAACCTTCCTTGCCTTTGTAGATCCACTTACAGAGTCTAGGAGTCTAGGATCACTGTGTAAATATAATTACTCTAACCTCCCATCATAAGACTGAAAGGTCAAAGAATTTTCAAATCATACTTTTTCCTTCAAAGTTGATAAAATGTTTATATGACATATAGTTTATTTTAGTTTTAACAGTCCCTGATCAAAATCCTTTACAATTATAAATATATGCAGTCAGTCACACAGATGTCCAGCCATCTAAAGAAGACTTTATTCTCCTAAACAAATACAAAAAGAGGGAGAATACCCACACCTTGTAATTTTAGAAGTCTCTTCTGTATAGATCTTGATTTACTTATACATTTTTGAGTTTGTTAGAGATTTTTGGAGCTTTTTGTGAAGTCTGTATTTTTCCTAAATCACACTTTTCAAAAATGATTTTTTTAAAACCAAAACTCTTTGTATTCTGATGCAATTATTGAGGAGCTCCTGTGACTCCTTCAGCTTTCCCAGATGTTAGTAACTTTAGCAGTCATGTAAACATAAGTATAAAAACTAAAAATGAATACCACTGACTGCACTAAGGACCTAATTCATATGTCACAGTTTCTTCAGGTACACTGTCTGGCATTTCCGTCCAGGAAGAACAATGTTAAATGTTAGTTTCTGTGGAAGATGATCCACCACAGCATGCCTTCAGCTTTGCACCAGTGAGTTTGCTGAGTGCAGGGAAACAGAGTAAAAGCACAGAATAGGAAGTAACAGAACAGTAGAGCATCAGGGTAGAGGCGCTAATAGAGCAGTCAACTGGGACTTTGGCCATCAGAGCAGGGCCAGGCAGAACTTGCCTCCTGAGACCATTCCTCCTACAGGCTTTTTAAGGTGGTGTTAACTGTGGGATACACAGTAGCTGAGGCTTGCTTTGTGAAGGTGCCTGGAAATCATTTACCTCCCAGTTGTGTTCAAGGACAAGGCGTTTTCTGTCAGTCCCTTCTTTTTGCCAAGGATGTGGTGCTTCACTCCTGGACAACAGAGCTGTTCTTTCTCTCCATTCTTACAGGGCCAGTGGCTAGCCTATCTCTAGACCCAAAGTCTTAGAGGATCTAAGACAAACAAGTTTGAGTTGAAGTTGTTGAGGGGACAACCCACATTTCTAGAGCTAGCTTCTAAGTGAGCTTAAACAGCACATTACAATTCGCTAAAATAATATAATTACAGATTCACTTATTAACTTATTTAGTTTTATCCAATGGGGGACAGATTCTCTACCATTTCCTGCTTTTATTATTTATTTAATTGTTATCATTTGTTTTTAACATAGGTAAGGTATACTTTTTGTAGCATGAGTTCATCTAATGTATCATAGTCACCAGATCTAGGTTGTGCAATTTCAGCAGGAATCCATGGAAATGATTGACTTTTACAGTGTTTCGTTCATGACCGCATGTGATATTGCCCTGTCTTTTTTAAATTAGATATTTTCTTTATTTATATTTCAAATGTTATCCCCTTTACTTGTTTTCCCTCAAAAACCCCCTATCCCATCCCCCCATCCCTGCTCACTAACCCACCCACTCCTGCTTCCCCGACTTGGCATTCCCCTACACAGGGGCATCGAGACTTCACCGGACCAATGGCCTCTCTTCTCATCGATGTCCAACAAGGCCATCCTCTGCTACATAAGCGGCTGGAGCCCTGGGTCCCTCCATGTGTACTGTTTGGTTGGTGGTTTAGTTCCTGGGAACTCTGGGGGTACTGGTTGGTTCATATTGTTGTTCCTCCTATGGTGCTGCAAACCTATTCAGCTCTTTGGGTAATGATGCTAACCTTTATTAAATCAATGTTACCTCTCATTTTCCACATCTCAGTTTGTTAATATGCAAACACATTTTGTTTCCTCAAGCTGTTATCCTATTGGTAGATCTTGCTTCTTCTCTGCCAGCCAGAATCTCGGGCAATTGCCTAAGGATTAAAGGATAGAAATGGAGTAAAACATCTTTATTTCTGTTAGTGACAAGTAGAACAGTGTTTGATTTCCGTTCCCATGCATTTATGCTGTGAGTGTAGACTTTAACCTCAGAAGAAAGGGTGTTTCCATGGAAACAAACATGATGTCATGGAACTAGAAGACAAAATTTCTACCTGGACATTTTGGATTCCTTGTTCTACCCAATTTCCACTGGAATGGATGAAGAGTGCTGGTTGGCATAACTGCTCCACTACCAAGGGGAAGTTGATAAACTCTTCCATAATGGACATAAGGAAAGGGATGTTTGAAAGACAAGAGATCACTGACGGCATAGCTTAGTATTGGCATGCAGCAGAAAACGAAGTGGCAGGAAGCCTTCAAGGATAAAAGTTTCCCTTTCCTCACAGGGTGAAGAGCCACAACCATCTCAAGTATGTGACAAAGGTGAAGGACACAGAAGGAGAAGTAGAAGGAAGGTAGTTCTACCAACTGCTGGCCTATGACTAGGATCTGTGTGTTTTTGTATAAATGCATATATCTATATTTTTACATATGTATTTTCTTTCTTCTCTTATTCTCTATGCATTCAACACCAGATATGTTGACGTTACAAAATGTTTAAGTTTTGTTAATTTTTATGTGATGGTATTTAAGTAACAGGATATGAAGGAAAGTAAACATCTCCCAATGACATACTTTCTCTCCCAGGAAGGCCTGGTACATCCCTGTTAAACATAGACAGGTGTATTAAGATAGGAGACACCATAACTTTGCTATTGTTTTATTTCAAGACTAATCATGGTGACTTCCTCCTCTCCTTCCTCCTCCTCTCCTTTCTCTTTCCTCCTCTTCCTCTTCTTCTTCCTCTTCCTTCTCCTTCTCCCCCTCCTCCTTCTTCCTCTTTTCTTAACAAAATTTAGAGTTATCTGGGAGGAGGAAATGCCTTCATCAAATTGCCCATAAGGAAGTCCATAGAGTATTTTCTTGGTTAATGATTAGTGTGTGGGCGAGGTGTAGTGGCAACCTTGAGCAGGTGGAACTGGGTGGTATAAGAAATATACCATGTCGAATGTGATGTCACTCTGGCAAAATGGTGAACAAAGAAAAGCAATGAGTCTGCTGTATTCTCCTCCTTGGTGCAGCAGAGCCTCTTACTAAGCAAGGATACAATCTTTCATCCATTCTGTACCTTCTTTTTTTTTTTAACCTTCAGAATCTGATCATTCATTTGCTATAAAGACTCTCATTGTTCATGTTTGACTAGATTCTTAGAAGTTCTCGAGGATAGCCTATGTCTCTTGGCTCTCTGTTCCTGGCATTTTTCTTTGGATTCCTCCATGCTCTTGACCAAAAGCTTAGCATGTTCTGCAGACTTCACCTTATTTTCCTTTGAGCATTGTTTCTTCAGAGCAATTCATCAATGATTGAGTTGTGGGACAGATGGAGTAACAAATGCTGAATCTTGAGTGGTTTTGGTCCTCGGCTTCTACCTGTCTTTGCTTATGGAATTTCTGACAACACATTGGTGGGTTTCATTAGTATGGTGGAAAACTGTAGATTCTGCTAACTTTTGGGGGCCGTCACTCCAGGAATAATCTCTCTGTCTCTTTCTCTGTCTCTCTGTCTCTGTCTCTGTCTCTGTCTCTGTCTCTCTCTCTCTCTCTCTCAACAACAACAACAATAGGGTTGAGAACATTAGGATTGTCAAATTGGCATCCACAGCACATCTTGGACCAGACTTGTGTTTCCCCTCTCCAGTTTTATTTGGTCTATATCAAGAATGCCTCTTACTTAGACTCCATTCAGTGTCAAGACACCTGACTTCTTGGGAAATCCATGCATGTTGTTCCTACCACTGATTCAGACCATGTAACCCTCCCTTCCTTGATTTTCCAGAGCACTAGCAGAACTTCTTTGGCTATCATTTCTCATAGAAAGTGCAAAGCTTGTGTTCATTGTCCACTTCAATTAATTCCAGACAGCCAGTGGCTTGGAAAGAGATATTGTTTTATTTTGTGGCAGCCAACTATCTAGGAGGTTCCATTAAAAGAGAGAGATAGAGATAGATAGATAGATAGATAGAGAGAGAGAGAGAGAGAGAGAGAGAGAGAGAGAGAGAGAGAGAGAGAGAGAGAGAGAGAACTTTATTTTCTGCTAAAAACAAGGTGAATCAAGGTGCCCAACTGGGACAAGCATTGAAAGATTTATCATTCAAATAACTGGTTATGTTTCTGAATTGATAAACAAATGATATGATTGAACTATTGTAAGAGGTTCTGATGAACAGATGTACTGTAATTAGTCTATACTCCTTAAATATTAATCTATGCTAAGAATATATTCAGTCTGGCAACAATAGCTCAGAAAACCTAAATTTCAACCTATTCTTTTTGGTCTTCATCAGATTGCTAATTTTGTTATCAGCCACATTCCCAATCACCATTATAGCTCAGACTAAGGCTAATATTTTTTGTATGAAGCAATTAGTGGAATTAAAGGGAAAAAAATCAAGAAAATATGTGTTCACTTACTTTATTTTCTAACTTTAGTTTTCAATACACCTTGACCACAGTTACCCTTCCTCCACTCCTTCTGGTCTGCCCTCCACCTCCCCTCTCCCTCAGATATACTCCTCATCTACTTTCCTTCAGACAAAAAGGAGGCCTTTTAAAGGTATATCCACTGAACACAGCATTACAAGACACAATAAGACTAGATATTAATCCTCATAGCAAGGCTCAGCAAAGAAACTGAGTGGAGAAAAAGGGTCCCAAGAGTGGACAAAAGAGTCAGATATACCCTATTCCCACTGTTAGACATCACAAGACCTAGGTCAGCCCATCCAGGCTTTGTGATGGCGGCTTCAGTCTCTGCAAGGCTCTATGAACCTTGTTTAGTTGATTCTGTGGGCTTCATTCTCCTGGTGACCTTGATCCTTCTGGTTCTGTCAATTCTTCCTTGTCCTTTTCCACAGGTTTTCTCGAGCTACAAGGAGAGAGACCCACTGGAAATCTCTAATTTGGGCTCTTTCTCCACCTAATGTTTGGCTGTGGGCTTCTGTATCTGCTCCCATCAGCAACAAGTAGAAACCTCTCTGATGACAATTGGTCTAGGCACCAGTCTATGAGTAAATAAGAGTATGATTAGGAATCATTTTCTTGTTTTTTTTTAGGTCTCTGACCTATCCAGACTCTGGTTTCTGGCCATCCAGGCAGTATTCTGCATGGGTTCCCTCTGCTGGCATGGGCCTCAAACCAGTCATTGATTGGCCACTCCCATAAGTTCTGTGCCTCTATTGCCCCAGAACATCTTGCAGGGTGAGTATATTATATGCCAAAAGTTTTGTGGCAGGGTTTGTATTCCAGTCTAACCACCCGAAGCCTTGCCTGATTACAGACGATGGTCAGTTCTGGATTTAAATCCTCCAATACTGGGAATCCTAACTATGCTCACTCCTTTAAGAATTGTCTGCTTAGATTTGTAAGTCTTTTTATTGAATTATTTGTTTTCTTAATATCTAGTTTTCTTGAATTCTTTATATAATTATAAATTATGTATGTATATATATACATACATATATACACACATATAAGGTTAATCCTCTATCAGATGAGGAGCTTGTAAAAACTTTTCCTATTTCCTAAGCTATTGTTTTGTCCTATTGGCAGTGTCCTTTTCACTAAAGAAGGTTTTCATTTTCATGAGGTTCTATTTATTAATTGTTGATCGTAGTGCCTGTGCTAGCAGTGTTCTCTTCAGGAACTTGTCTCCTGTGCCAATGCGATCAAGGCTGCTCTCCACTTTCTCTTCTATCAGATTCAGTATAGTTTGTTTTATGTTGAGATCTTTAATTCACTTGGATTTAAATTTGTACATAGTAATAAATATATATCTATTTGCATTCTTTTATATGCATACATCCAGTTAGACCATTTGTTGAAGAAGCTTTCTTTTTACCATTGTCTTTCTGGCTTCTTTATCAGAAACTGGGTGTTCATAGTTGTATAGATTTATGCCTGAGTCCTCAAATCAGCTCCATTGATCAACCTGTCTGTTTTTAATGCCAATATCATCTATTTTGTATTACTAGAGCTCTGTAGTACATCTTGAAATCAGGGTTGGTGATACCACTGGAAGTTCTTTCTTTTTTCAGAGTTGTTTTAACTTTCCTTTTGAGTATTGTTCTTTTTTTTTTTTGATAAAGAGATAGGAGATTTATATTGGAGTGTTTGGAGAGATGAAAAGGAGGGACAATGACATAATTGCATTATAATTTCTTTTTTATTGGATATATTCTTTATTTACATTTCATTTCCATTTTCTTGGCTCCCTGCCCCCCCCC
>BDUI01000010.1:1644015-1654639 GCA_002335545.1 Apodemus speciosus
AGGAGAGGTAAAAAGACATATGGGACATTGGGGGGGCGGGGAAACCAGGAAAGAGGGAAATGAAATGTAAATAAAGAATATATCCAATAAAAAAAATGCAAAAAAAAAATGTTCAACATCATTAGTCATTAGAGAAATGCAAATCAAAACAACCCTGAGATTTCACCTCACACCAATCAGAATGACAAAGACTGTTTGTTAAGACAAAGTAATGCAACTTAAAAATGGGAATAAAAGCAAACTTAACTCAAAAGAGCCATACATGCTTCATAAGCTAACATCTTGTATACTTCTAGTGAAAACTGTGTCAGCCTGGGATTTAGAGGTTTATGGGATTTATATACCCATATGTATATGTATGGGTAATATGTAATGGGACTACACATTGAAGGCACCAAAAGAAACCTTACCTGGTACCTCTCCTTGACTGTCTTATCACGTGGTTGATGTTTCAAACAAGGCTATAGAAGAGCTTTCAAAAGTTGGTTTATAGCTGGCTCACTCTGTCTGTTCTTTAAGGAACATAGGACTATTCTAAACGGAATCCCCTACGTTTTGTAGGATGAACACCAGAATTGATCAGCAGGAATGGTTGTTTGCTTACATCCCCATAGGCATATGGTTTTCTGTAGAGTGAGTCCTAGAACTAAAATGGACAAATGTGCCCAGAATAAAAGATCAGCCTCTGAGAGGGTTCAAGAACACCACTGGAATCAACTCACCTGGCCCATAGGGGCTCACAGACTGAACCACCAACCAGGGACCCGGCAGGGTACTAATCTAAGGCCCTGTTTCACACAGCAGGAGGAAGAGCTGTCTCTAACTTTGCTGCCTGACTTTGGGACTCTTTCCCCATACTGGGCTGTCTCTTCTGGCCTCAGTGGGAGAAGATGTACTTCTTCAAGATGCAGTCCTACTGAAACTTGATATGCCAAGGCTGGTTGTTACCCATGGGAGCCCTCCTCTCTTCTGAAAAGAAAGGGAGAAGTGGATAGGGGTGCGTGGGTGGGGAAGGACTGGGAGTTTGGGGAGTTAATTATTTTAAAACTCAGACTTTTAAAATAGATTAACAGGGATGGCAAAAAGGGTTAGCAGGGAAAGGTGAGGGTCGCCAACTGCAGTGACCTGAGTTTAATCTCCAGGATGCAAGTGATGGAAGGGAAGGAGAAAGTTGTATTCTGACGTGTGTGTGTGTGTGTGTGTGTGTGTGTGTGTGTGTGTAAATAAGTAATAAGTATAATAAAACTTTTTAAAGGAATTCCACAGAAATAAAAGATGATATTTGCTTCAAACATCCTCAGCAGCCCTTCCCACTCACTCTCCCGGGTAATCTTCTTACGCTCCTCTTCCTCAGATGTTAGTTTATTTTTGGAGTAGAAAGAGAAAGGGAATTGGAAAGCAGTTAGATGATGAAATTTGTTCTATGAAACAGAAATACTGTCCGATCTTTTGTTTTTTAATGTGAGGTAATTTTGCTCATCACTGCATGTCGTTAGCTCTCTTGACCACTAGGGGGCAGGATGTAGCAATCCATGAACACTTGGAAGGGGCTTCTGAGAAACTTGTTTTGGTGTTGGAGGTAAGTAAAAACAACCTGGTCTGGGTCATGCCTAGAGCCCCAGTCCTACAACCCCCACACTGATCCCAGTTTATCCAACTAAGCACCCAAAAGAGAGATCCTGACAATTTGCAAAAAACACTGTATTGCAGCAAATGAATACCTTTTCTTCAGACTGCAGAGTTCAGGAAGGACTTTTTCCATTGTAGGTAAATGAGCAAAGGCATATTTTATTTTATTTTATTTTATTTTATTTTATTTTATTTTATTTTATTTTATTTTATTTTATTTTATTTTATTTTATTTTGTTGAGGTGAAACCACTCCGCCAGGATGTTATCTTTTACAACCAAAAAAAAAAAAAAAAAAAAAAGTATACAAACTTGTCTTAGGGCTTCTATTGCTGGGGAGTAACTGGGGAGGAAAGGTTGTATTTATTTGCTTTAAACTGCGGCACCTGGGAAAGCCAGGGCAGAAACACAATAACCCTAAATCAGAGGCAGCAGCTGATCCTGAAGCCATGGAAGAGAGAGCGCTTGCCAAGGCTTGCTCAGCCTGACTTCTTACAGGGTATCAGCTGTATCAGGTGCCTAGAGGCGGCACCACCCACAGTGGGCGTGGTCCAACCTAGTCAATTACTAGTTAAGAAGATACACACTACAGACTTGTTTTTTTCAACCGAGAGCCTCAGTTCCCAAAAGACTCTAGATCTAGATCTTGCGTGTTAACATAAAAATAGCCAGTGTAGACTACATCCTTTAGGATGAGAAATGCAGCTTTTCCCACCCCTGGGCTACAGAGCCCTTGCATCCTACAAGAAAGGGAGAAATTCACCTGGAATTCACATACATTATTCCAGGCAGTTGTAGTTGCTGTGGGGAGTAGAGCGAGGGTCCAGAGAGGTGAGGACAGGAGCTGGGATTGGAGATAGGGTGTGAACCTGGTTGGAGAGCGAAAGCTTACCCAGCTGGTGAGGACAATTGTTTTGAAGGCTAAGGCAGTCCCCAAATTACACACCAACTGCTTCTACACAGCACATTTTAAAAGCCCTCAGTTTGGCATAGAGAACTCTGCCAGTTAAGAATGTAACTTAATAACTGTGTCCCTAGAAGAGCTCACAGAAGACTGAAGCCTCAGGAAGCAAAACAAAGTCGTATTTGACCTATGGTGGCTGAACTCTCAATCTGTCATTTCCTTTCTCCACTTCAATATTCGGACAGAAGCAATTTCACAGTTACTGAGAACCTCGGAAGGGAATCTAAGACTCTGGAGAGCCCTAGCTTACCAGGGACCTCCTGAGTGAACCATGCGGAGTCGGAAACCGATGCAAAAAGCAAGAGGAATTTATTGTTCCAACATGTTGGGGTCGCCCTGCACACGGAGAGAGAGAGAACGACCAGGTGCAGTCCATCCAGGGAGCCTTCATACAGTCCTCAAGGCAGCAGCCATTAGGCACAATGTGTTCGGCAGAACAGTGTGACTTTTAAACTGATCGGTCTTTAGGGAATGAGGTAGGTGGCTAACGGTTGCTGGAGGTCACAGGAGCCCCTACCTGCAAGTGGCAGATGGTTGGTCCCTCCTCCCTGTGGTCTGAGGAATGTAATTAGCCCCTCCCTTCTGGACAGGAGGATGCCTATGTTCTTTATGACCTTTCTCTTTCAGGAGGGGTGGGGTCTGGTGGAATTTTCCAAAGTTTCTGTGCTGACCTCTTCAGGACAGATGAATATACAGTGACTGTCCTGGAACAGGGTCAAATACCTATGACCTTTTCATACTTCACTGGCTTGGGAAGCACCTAGGAGCTTAGTGAAATACTGGAGTGTTTGGTACGTCTGGTGTGTCTGGTGTGTCTGGTGTGTCTGGTATGTCTGGTGTGTCTGGTGTGCCTGGTATGTCTGCTGTGTCTGGTGTGTTTGGTATGTCTGGTGTGTCTGGTGTGTTTGGTATGTCTGGTGTGTCTGCTGTTTTTGGTGTGTCTGGTGTGTTTACTGTGTCTGCTGTGTCTGGTGTGTTTGGTGTGTCTGTTGTGTTTGGTATGTCTGCTGTGTCTGGTGTGTCTGGTGTGTTTGGTATGTCTGGTGTGTCTGGTGTTTTTGGTGTATCTGGTGTGTCTACTGTGTCTGCTGTGTCTGGTGTGTTTGGTGTGTCTGGTGTGTTTGGTATATCTGCTGTGTCTGGTGTTTCTGGTATGTTTGGTATGTCTGGTGTGTCTGGTGTTTTTGGTGTGTCTGGTGTGTCTACTGTGTCTGCTATGTCTGGTGTGTCTGGTGTGTCTGGTGTGTTTGGTATATCTGCTGTGTCTGGTGTTTCTGGTGTGTATGGTGTGTATGGTGTGTATGCTATATCTGGTGTGTCTGGTGTGTCTGGTGTGCCTGGTGTGTCTGGTGTGTTTGGTATGTCTGCCGTGTCTGGTGTCTCTGATGTGTTTGATGTGTCTGATATGTCTGGGGTGTATCTGGTGTGTCTGATGTGTCTGGGATGCCTGGTGTTCCTCCTGTGCCTGGTTTGTGTGGAAGGACACTTCACATCCTGTATCCATCCCGGGGACTGGGTAGAACAAAAGGAGAATCCCACGGTGAACAAGCTCTCTTTGCTTTCTATCCATGGTGAGGTGTGCAGCCTCTGCCATGCTCATCCTGGGCCACAGACGAAAGACTTCAGACTAGAAGACAAAATACATAATTCCCTCCCTTACACTGTTTATGCTAGGCATTTTATCACAACAATAAGAAATAAGGTCTCTCAAAAAGAACAAGTTTCTAAATCGTGAGTTTACAAAAGGCTGGGAAGAAAAACGCCTGGCTGCCTGGTGAGTGGGGAAAAAGGAAAGAGAAAAGGAGGCTGTGACTTCTTAGGTATGGTGAAGGAGGAGGTTTGTAAATACAAGAGAAAGCATAGCTAGAGGCATCTGGAAAGGTCCAGAGTGAACAGGGCCCTGAGGCAGGTGATATAAGGAGAGAGAGAGGAAGGAGAAGAGTCAGAAGCCAAGAGGCCAGGAGAGTAAGGCGGAGAGGGGACCAGCATAGCCAAAATGGACGGATTGTGTAGGGAAGGACCCCTGGGGGACAGGCAGCCAAGCTCATGGGATGAAGCAGTGTCAGGTAAGGAGCTAGGTGTGCAATCCAGAAGGCTGTAACAGGTAGGGACTGAGGGCTGCCAGGAGAAGTCCAGAATCTGAGACCTAACCCCTGCACATTCACCCTTTGTAGCAACTACTCAAGTTTGCTTGTCTTAAAGTGGAAACAGTCACAAAGCACATGCATATAAAGAGCACAGTGTGTGCATATGAAACTTTGTACTAAAATATTATGCATGTCATATTTAATCTGGTGGCCTTAACTTAATGTCCTCTATTTTAGAATACACATGTATAGTTACAGCTGTGGTAATAGGAGCATCAGTAACTACCATAGCCTGCAACTGAGCCACACATCAACTGCTGCCATTGCTGTGCAGTAAAGCATTGAATGACTTTTACTGGTGCTGGCTTGTTGGAGGACACTGCCAGGACACCTGGAAATTTCTAATTGTAAACAAGAAGCTTGGAACCATCCTTCTGCTACAGCAAAGCTCAATGGGATAGGATGTAGTCTCTGTGGAGTGAGAGGAATGAGGAAATGAAGAGAACTTCCATACAACTCGAAAGAAACACTTCTCCACCCTTAGTTCTCAGGGTGACACTTTACTTTCCATTAGCCACACCCATTTGGGACCCATCTTTTCCTTCTCTCTGGTCTAGGCTAGAAGACCTCAGGATATTGAGGAAGATAACAAAACCACCTGTGAGAGTTCACCAGCACACAGCATCATAGTGACTTAACTGCACTGTCACACCCACTTACCCAGTCACCCTTGTTCCTGTCCTTTCCAGATCCTGGAGAAATGACAACATCCAGCACAGACCTGAACATGGGCACCCAGCTCCATCCAACTGAGACCCTTTGAGCCCTACTGTCCCACAGTAAGAACTGTGTGTGAGAATCCAGGTAGAGAATACTAAATCACCTGCACATCCATCCCTGCATGCCTACCCATGCTTGTTGCAGTTCTTTCTGAAACCGTCAGCTATAAAACCAGCCTGGGTGCCCTTCAGCAGGTGAATGGGGGAAATTGGGGTTTTTCTTCCACTGTAAAGAAGAATGGAATAGTGTCATTTGCAGGAAAATGAATGCAGCTGGAGATGATGATTAGGACAATATGGTAGACTCAGACAGACCAATTGCATATTTTCTCTCATAAGCAGAACTGGGCTTATATGTGTATACATTCATATATAAGTATAAATACATATATATGATGTGCATGTAAATGGGGGACTATTTCAGGATAGGGTGGGGATCATCTGAGAGAGGGAGAGAAATGGGAGAGAGTTGAGAGGAGTTAGTATGATCAAATGAAAGTCTCCTTGTGGAGTCTTAACTTTGTCCATTGAATAAAGATAGATAAGTTTGTAAAGGTGTTGGGTGGTGTCACAGGGACATGGATAAGTATAAAACTGGGCTCTTTCCTTTGAAGGGGTGACAAAGAGTCTGTCTTTAGTTCTTCTCTCAGTAGGAAAGTTGGCATCTGTGGAGACTCCTTCCTTTGTGTTAAGTGGCCAGCTGGCACTTGGGGACTCACAGCAAGTAGTGTGAGAATGAAGCGAAGAGGTGGGATACAGGAGGCTCTTGGACTGAGGGGACCCTTGAAGGTGGGCTCCGTGCCTGCTGCAGCCTGCTCCTGAGCCTGAAGAAGCAGGAGCTGAGCTGTCAGTCTCAGAGGAATGTGGCAACATCCTCACCTTGAGAACAGCTTTCTCGGTTTTCTTGTGCCCCTTCTTCGGAGGTAGAAAATAAGTATTAAAAGTACTCAAAACGCATCTGGCTCACATTTCCTGAGAAACAGGCCAGGGTTGCCAGGAATCAAATGCAAAAGAGCAAACTGTGTCATTTCAGAACCCAGAGCATGGCTTTCAGAATTAGAAAAAATGGACCAGGAAATCTGGCCTATCTCTGTATTCACACTGAGCTGGTTTTATTTTCTGATCATAAAGGTAGACTTGGTGGAAACCTTATGTTGGTTCACTGGTGCAAAATGTTGCAGAGGTCAATAAGTTGGCCACTTTTACTGAAAACACTGCTGACAAGGCTAGGTTATCTGGTTTGTGCTCTAGCTTTCTCGGGCGTTAAATGAAGACATGAGAATGGAGACCTTTACACAGAGGGTATGTGAGCCGCTCAGGACATCATGCTGCTGGTGCCTCAGTTTCCTCTTTCACATTTGGGGAGGTAGCAATACATAGACTTTAGGTTCAGACACAGGACTGAAAACTGACTCATACAGAGCTTCCAGGGCCCAGATCAGGGACGATTCCGTCAGGGTTAGATACTGGTAGTATGTCACTATAAAGATGCCAGTCTGGGGGGCTGGTCAAGCCAAAGACCAGAAGGGACATGGAAGGAGTCTGTGGAAGAGCAGGGATTAAAGCTGGACCAAGGTTTGAATGTTGTTGTAGCTAGCTCTTTTGGTTTTGAGTGTTCATGGAGGCGCAGGAGGAATCTCATGTTAGTAGACTTGGGGCTGTCTATGATGGATTTTTAACATGGTCTCATGTACTGGGGATGGATGTGAACTGTGTAGCTGAAAGTGAGCTTGAACGTCTGATCTTTCTGTGCCTACTTCCTGAGTTCTGGGACAACTAGCACAAACTATCCTGCCATGTTAATTGGCTCTGGGCCTCCACATGAGGTCTCTCCTCTTAGCCTAGTTCCCCACTGTTAATGTTTTGCTAGAAAGGCAGGGCAGGGCTGCACACCATCTTTCCCCTTCAACTCTGGATCAAGCTCTTATATTTTTAACCTCCACTTGGTTATGTTTGAGAGGGATTATTATTTTGCTTTTTTAAATTAAACATCCCTGAGAGATTCGAATGGAAATGCGAAAGAGAAGCTTCCTGGGCTCTATATTTTGCTCTGTGTGTCCCAGGGCCTCCATTTTCACACTGACTGTCATGTTTCTGTTTGAGGAAGATCTTATTCTCATTTTACACATGGTCAAACGGATCTAGCTGAGTGGCCGCGAGCACAGGGCCTGGTGCCAGTGCACTCCCCAGTGAATTCCACATCTACCCCAAGCACACATTCCCATTTTATCTAAATCTTCCACCACTGATCTCATAGCACCAGGGGGTTCCGCAAGCTAGAGGTGTTTAATATATTCTGGTTGAACAACTTTCTTAATGAATTTTTATTATGAAAAAGTGGGGGGAAAATCCCTCACACCTACAGGCAAAGGATGGAAAAAAACTAGAAGACAGGTTTAATGCTGTTTATGTGGCTTGTATGTCAGAGGCTTGGCACTGCAATCCGTTGAAATGCAGATAATAGGTTGGAACACAAGGAACAACTAATGGAAAATCATTGTTTAAATGAACAGGGCAAGCCAGGAAGATAAAAAGCACACATTCTCCCTCATATGTGGATCTTAGCCTATTAGGTGTACATGTTTACATACAAGCATCGTAAGGGTAGGTAAAGAAGACCAAGGAGGACAATAACAGATGGTCAGAAAGGACCAGGGTGCTGAGATGATGCGCGCTGGGCATTAGAGAGTGAAAGAGGCTTGCGGGGCAGTTTTCAGAGAGGAGAGGTAGCAAGGCCACAGAGGAGATGGGGGCAGGGAGATAGCTGCCTTGTGCTTGGTTTGAAGATGCTACAATGTTATTTAAACACCTTATTTATCTTACGACAATGATTTAAAATTTTCATTTAAATGTATTATGAGAGTCTATTGTTTCTAAGTTTTCTCCGTACAGAGAAAACTTCAGCCATTTTGCAGTGAACATATAATTAAAACATTGCCTCATACAATGTAAGGACTAATCTGTACTGGTCATTTTAAGATGTTGTATAAATATAAACCCAAATTCCCAGGAGAAAAAAAATGCCTAAATCTTCACTGGTCACTTTAAGATGCTATACAAAATATAAACAAAAATTTTCAGGAGAAAAAAAGGCCCGGGGCTTGGGTTTTGAAGAGCCCGTGTCTTGTCTTGACTGAAACCATTAAAAGTGCCCAAATTCTGAGCTGGAGTTTCATCAAGCAACTGAAATACCTCTTTCTTCTGTGTGCATTGGTTAACTAGGTGGATGAGGGTGACTCTGCTTTCTAACCACAGGCTCGCAGACTGTACACTAGAAGTTACATTTCTTTAAACATAAACATGCTGAGCTGTGTTTACATGCTGTGTATACCCAAGTAGCCCCTTGTAGCCTGCTTGATATTCAGGGAGATAAATGAAGGTGCTCAACAGGGTGGCGAAGAGGGAAATAAGAAAGTCATAGATTGCTTTCCAGGACGAGCTGGGCTCTACTTCTTCAGCATCCATTACAGTCCGAGCGTTTAGGATTCCCTGAAAATGTCAGTGGAGTTGGCCTTTGCTGTCACCACACCAGTCAATGCTAAGATTAATGAGAAGAAACCGCTGCAGGCTCGCAGGACAGGCTACTGAGCATGGTGTCCTTGTGTGCAGTCTTATTTTTATAGGTGACTATGTCCCTGTCTTATACAGGTCTTGCCAACTTCCAGCTGTTTCTTATGGATTTCAGACTCATCCAGCCTGGATAAAGGGCCAGAGAGACACCCCTGTTCCCTCTCCTCCACAGCTAAGCTTCTCTGCTGACTCTACTTCTGGGTGCTGAGAGGAGGGATGAGTTATTAGAAGTCCTTTGCCTAGAGTCTCAATTGCAGCAAGCCCAGCCTAGCTGCCTGCTAGTCTAAACAGAGAAGATCCCCTTCCTATGATTGGCATTGGAAGAAAAGGACACACCAATTAAATCCTGTGGGGAGGGGGGAAATTATTTGAGAAGGAAATCCTATATATTCCTGGTTTTTGAAAGCACCAACCGGGAGGATGACTTGTTAGTCCAAAGATCTTATGTAAAAATCATAATTTGACCTTTGCTGTTCACAATCTCTCTAGGCCAGCTGCATGCTAATGAGTGAAAGAAGAAGAATTGCCAAAGGCAGAATATGAACGTGCAGTGCACAGTCAAGTTCCTGCCGGCTGGAGGTTCAGCAGCTCTCTGCCCCCTACTCGGAATCCTGTATTAATTTCCTTTCCTGTTACAGCGATAAAATGTTCTGGACGAAATCAACTTACGAGGGGAAATGTTTATTCTGTCTCACAGTTGGCATGTCCAGTCCATCATGTCTGGAAGTCATGGTGGAAGGAGCTTGGGGTGGCTACTCACACTGTCCTCAAAGTCAAGAAGTACGAGATGCCAGGCTCATCTTTTTTGTTTGCTCTGAAAATCCAGCCTGTGGAATGGTACCACACACCTTAAGAGGGTCTTGCTGTCTAAGTCGTTACCGTCAGGGATAACCCAGACACACATGCCTGGAGGCTAATCTAATTTTGATAATTCCTCACAGGCATGCTCAGAGACTTTTCTCTTACATGATTGCAGGTCCCGTTGAGTTGTTGATTTAGTCATTACAGATTTGTAGATCACACGGGGGACATCAAATACCCCATTCTTACATCGTTTGACAGAAACACAGAGTACATGAGGAACCTCCATTTACCCAGTAACAAACAGGCTCATTGCCTAACACCCAGACCACCCTTGCAGAGCCCAGGAGAGAAACTACTGCCTTCCTTTTCCAATCTTCTCTGTGTTTGCCACGGCATTAAACCCTGTACTTCTACAGAGGACAGACTTGCTTTTAATAGCAAACCGTTTTGCTTTGTGGAGTTTAAAAAATTCTGTTTAAAGAGTTGCCTTGTGATGCGGCTATAATTTTGGGTTGTCACATGAGGCAAAAACTACTTGTCTGGTCTCCTACATTACTGGGGAAGCCTATCCATTAGTGGGGAAATCGAAGTTTTGAGGACCGTCTTAGTCGGGATTTCTGTTGCTGTGTAGAGTCACCATGACCGTGGCAATTCTTCTGAGGAAAGAATTTAATGGAGACTATCTTACAATTCACAGATTTAGTTCATTGTCATCAGGGTGGCACGTAGGTAAACATGGTGCTGGAGAGAGAGCTGAGAGTTCTACATGGTTGGAGAGAGAGAGGGAGGAAA
>BDUI01000010.1:1656103-1690342 GCA_002335545.1 Apodemus speciosus
ATTTTTTGATAGGGTTATTTGGTTTTCTGGGTTCTAACTTTTTGAGTTCTTTGTATACATTGGATATTAGCCCTCTGTCTGATGTGGGGTTGGTGAAGGCCAGACTTTCTAAAAGCGCCGCTTACTTTGAGCCTATGGGGGACATTTTCACTCAAACCACAAAGATATATTTTATTTCAAGTGTTACTGTTTAACACTTGTTTTTATTTATTTACTTATTTACTTATTCACTTTACATTTCTCTCACTGCCTCCTCCCAGTCAATCTCCTCAACCCCCCTCCCCTTCTTCTCTGAGTGGGTGGGGGTCCTCCTGGGTGTCCTTCCCCCCCCCCCAAACATCAAGACTCTGCAAGGCAAGGTACACACAGACAACAGCTTTGGGGATGGCCTCCATGATGCAGTGGTTCGGGACCCACATGAAGACCAAGCTGCACATCTGCTACATATGTGCAGAGAGGACTAGGTCCAGCCTGTGGATGTTCTTGGGTTGGAGGTTCAGTCTCTGAGAGCCTCGGGGGTCCATGTTAGTTGACTCTGTTGGTCTTCCTGTGGGGTTCCTACCCCTTTGGGGCTGTAATCCTTCTATAAGAGTCCTCAAATTCCACCCACTGTTTTGCTTTGTGTGTCTGTATCTGCCTGAGTCAGCTGCTGGGTGGAGCCTCTCAGAGGACAGCCAGACTCCCTTATCAGAGATGCTGGTTGCTGGGGACTGAAGTCAGAACTTCAGGAAGAGCAGCCAGTGCTATTAACTACTAAGCCATCTCTCCAACTTCACTTTTCCACTTTTTATTAACCCAGAACCTGCCCTCCTCTGCCAGCTTCCTTTCTTCCATTTCATTTCGTCTCGTTTGCATTTGCTATTTGTATGTCTATAAAATAGCATGATGTTTCCTTTTTACCTTTCAAATGATCACTGTGTATATTCATTGAAGAAGGTGCTCATTGAAGAGTTATATAAGGATGTTCCCATGTTGTTTCTTAGTTTGGAAGAGTTAAATTCTCCTTGATATATTTTCCCTTTTCAGATTTGCAGTCCTTGAGTATTTGCATTTGGTTTATTGGTATTTTGACTGAGAGCACAGGTTGGTACTGTGCTGAGGGACATGCAGTCGCTGGGTCTGGTTGCTTTCTTTTAAGACGTCCCTGCTAGGAGAGCTGAGGAGCTCGTGTGACTGAGCACAGCATGTGTTTCTTAGATGAGCAATTTGTTTCCAGACTTATTGATATCCAAATCTCTATCAAGATTCTTAGAAACTTTGCTTTTGTTAGTTGTTTGGAGACAGTCTTACTACACAGCACAGATTACCTTCAAACATGGGTACCCTCCTGTCTCAGTCTTCCTAGTGCTGAAATTACAGGTCTGTGTAACTGTGCTTGGCAAAACTATTTTTGGCTTAGTATGAATAACTCTTCATTTCCCCTAGTCCCCTAAGTAGTAGCCTGTTCAAAATTAGAAGAGAAGCGGGCCGCAAACAATTAAAAATATAAAAGAATATGTTTAATGTCATTATCTATGAAAATAGTGCAAACTACAATGAGATATCCTATTACTCCAGTAAGAATTAGTTATCCATAAAACAAAACAAAACAAAAATGTTATGAGGATGTGGAAGGAGTAGTATTTGTATGCTGCTGGTGGGATGTAAATTTATGCAACCACTGTGAAACGGTTTGGCAGGTTCCTTAAAAATTAAAATAGAACTACTGTATGATCCAGATCTCCCACTTTTGAATATATATTCAAATAGTTAAATTAACACACCAAAGAGATACCTGTGTGCTTATGTTCATTATAGCACTATGCACAATAGTTAAAATGGAATCAGTTGAGTGGCAGGTCACAAGCTGGTGGTGTGTGCATGCAGACAGGTATCCATCTGTGTTAATGAAATCCTATTAGTTGTGGAAAATAGAAAAAAATGCGGGAATGTGATTTTAATTGAAATAAACCAGTCGCAGAAAGAAAAGTGCCACACATTCCCTCTAGCATGCAAAAGCTAAAAGAGGCGTATATAACTATAAACTATTAATAGATGTTGGCAAGAGTGTGGAGTGGGTAAAGGATTTGATCAGGTATGCTTTATGACTATGAAAACACCAAGTCCTGTTCCTATGTACATTTAATACACGTCAATCGCAGGTTTACAAAACAGAAGCAGGTCGTGTGCATCCTGGCCAGGGGGTGAGGATGAGTCCTTGTGAAAGAAAGGAGAAAGAGGGTGTTTAAGACTGTAGGAATTTTGCCTTGTCTGTTATGAAAATGCCTGGCTCTTCAGCCTTCCAGGACCTCTGGAGAATACAGAAGATGGCAAGCCCCTAGAAAGCTTTTACTTCTGGGTCAGCAAGGGCGGCAAGGGCAGGGAAGACACTGGATTTTGAAGGTCAGTGTGTAAGTTTTCCCAGAAAGCTCATTTTCCCTTTATTCTTGCTTTCTCAAAACTAGGAAGTGTATAGTGGGGTTTTTTTTTGTTGTTTTGATTTGTTTTTGAGATGTCTTTTTGTCTTACCTATCTTTTGCAGAATCTATTTCCTGAAAGAAAATTATGTTAGATCTTTTTCATTCTCTTTTCTTGGCTCTCATTTAAAAGGGGATTATTATTATTATTATTATTATTATTATTGTTATTATTATTATTATATTTGTTTTTGATTACTTATTTTTATTTGTCTGGATTAATTTATGTGCACCACAATATACACAGGTCCCTGCAGAGGCCAGAAGACAGCATCAGATTCCCAAGAACCGGAGTTAATGGATGGTTGTAAGCTGCCTTATGTGGGTTCTAGGAACTGACCTCATCTCTGAAAGAACAGTACAGGCTCTTAACCACTAACCCATCTCTCCAGCCCTTCCCCTACTTGTCCTGAGCATGTATGCAAATGAATATCAGGAAAAAAAAAGAGATAAATGCTGCTGCCTTTGTAGTGCGCCACTTAAGCAAAGCCCACTCACCATTTTCTTTCTTAGCCCTTTACTTCTGGTAATGAAAAGGAAGTCCCAGTATTCAATTAAACTTCTGCTCTGTGTGACTCATACAAAGAGAGCACAGAGAGGCACACTTGACATTTAAAGCACATGTACACTCTGCAGACACAGCCCAGCTCCTGAGATCATTTTAAGTCTTGGCTCTAACTGGCATCTTTGTCTCCAAGAAGCTCTTCATTCTTTAGCCCTAGCCTCTAACAACAAAGTGTTTGAGTTATGATGCACACGATATCCTTGCACACTTTCTCAGAACTTCACATGCTGCTCTCCCCTGTACTTGGAACATCTTCCAAAGATACATCTTCTTCCTTCCTCTTGTCCTTTCAAATGGCATTTGAAATGGTTGCCAGGATTCTGCACAGCCCCAGTCTTTGTGATCCCATTCTCTTCTGCCCCAACCCCAGATCTGCAAGATGCAACTTGACCCCTGGCTGGGCTCTCATTGGCCATTGCATGCAAAACTAGCACTTTGAATTTTGTTTAATTAGTATCTATATTTCTGGGCCTTTCTTCTAGTAGATGCTAACTCTGTGGGACAGCAAGAGTAATTTTTCTGTCACAGTTCATTATCACTCTATCCAGAATAGAATAAGTAAACAGAATATGTAGTAGTTAAATTGATTAAAATGCAAATAAAGTGAAGTGATTAACAGAGCTCACAGGATTGGCTTCCTGGCAGAACTCTGTATCTCCTATATTAAGATAAATGCTGTGGCATGACCTCTCATCAGGACTCCCACTGCAAGAGTGAAGTAAGGAGAAGACATTTCTCCTGAGAGCTTTGTCTAACCACACACACACACACACACACACACACACACACACACACACACACACACCTATAATGCATGTATCTATATCTCTATCTATCTATCTATCTATCTATCTATCTATCTATCTATCTATCTGTATATATATGGATATATATGTGGATAAAGCATGTCCTAATCCCATTCTTTGACCAATAACATTTATTTCCAACATAGTGTTCTTTATCATTTTCTCATGAAATTAAGAAGATTGATTATAATCTTGATATCATCTCTCTGTTGATGGTCTTCAAAAGGTAAAAAATAATMAATTATGAGAAATGAATTTTATTAGAAGAGCCAGACAGAAGGGATTCAGAGAGGAATTGGAAGCAGAGAACTTTAAGTCTTAAGCTTCAATGAGTGTACTAAATTCTGTAAATGGTTTATGGCCAAATCAACAGCTCTAATTCTATCAAATATTAAATACACATGTTTTTATTCCTCAAAGTAAATTGGACAGTACTGACACTTATTGTTATAAGTCCTATGGATAAAAGTGCATTGTTTATAAAATTTAAGTGAGCTTTGGAATCTCATGTATCCCCTTTGGCCCAATGAGCTGAGACCCACAAGTAGGTCCCAGAGACTTTCCTGGGTAGAAAGAATTTCCAAGATATTGACACGAAGAGCTAAGTCAGAGGTGTTCTTGTCTTATTTCCCTTGAAAGGGTTAGCTCTATCAATTAGTACATTTGTTTGTTGTATCTAATTAGAATCACAAATCCCAGAGGTACCCCCTTAAGTGATCTCTCTAAAACAATACTTTTATACAAAAAAGAAAGAGCAGGGGCCACAGCCGGTGACAGTTTATAAAGATATACTGTTGGCTTACGTCTTTATGCAATGAAGACATAAATACAAAGGGGTCCTGAGAGGCATTTCACAGAGAAAAGGAAATTGAATCAGAACACTACTGAGGTTGAATAATTGGCCCCTAGAGCAGCACATATAAATATGAGAGCTCATAGATGTTCTGTTACATGTCAAATGAAGAATTAAATTTGTATGTTGAATTAGGATTGACAATTAGCTGACCTCAGTAAGAAAGAAATTAATCTGTATTACTCAGGTACACATGGTATACTCACAAGAATCCATAAACGTTTTGGAAGGAATGAAGGTCAGAGCTTCAAAGAAGTTATGCCATCATGGTTGTGCTTTCAAGGAAGGAGACAGGATCATCAATCAAAACACACAGGTAAAACTCAAACCAGAGCAGAGGTGTGGTAGGAGGGATGGTGGAAGGAAGGTACCTCGATGAAAGGAGGCTGGCCTAGCACGCAGAAAGCACCCTGGGATCTTTTCCTAGCGCAGTATATCCTGCGTCTGAAACAAGTCTATAATCTTGGCGCTTGGAATGTGGAATGGAGAGGATAAAGTACTCAGGGTCATTCTCTGCTGTGTTGTTTGTTGAAGGGGTAGCCTGGACCACATAAGATTCTGCTGCGAGAGGAAATAAAAAAGATAAACATGTTTTTTTAAAAAAATCAGAAACTAGAGTGGGAAGGAATGAATCTCTCCCAGGTCCTCTGAAGAAGACAGTAGCCCAAATTTGAAGGAGAGTATCCTGACATTCCCTAGGTTAGCCTGGACTTAATTCTTGTTTTAATAAATTTCTGACTTCCACAAATGTTGGAAATGATGGATAATATGTTCTTGTCTACCTGCTTTATTTTCAGATGTTAGTGTAAACAAAACTTGAAACACAGGTAATGTACAGTTAGAAAATATTTTGACAAATATTCATGGTTAGATGGTATCTACCTCTACGAGGTGAGGATGCATAACAAGACTTCGTGAGTTCACATGGAAGGCCCCTTTGAATCATTTTATATAAGATTCAATATTCAATATTAATGTCAGTGTGGTAGTGCCCATCTGTTATCCCAGTACTCTGCAGGAAAATAACAAGATAAAGGCAGGATTCTGTCAGAGAGAGAGAGAGAGAGAGAGAGAGAGAGAGAGAGAGAGAGAGAGAGAGAGAGAGAGAGAGAGAGAGAGAGAAATTCCCACTTAATTTGGAGCCCACAGTTGCTAAAGAAACAGTTCACCTGATTGTCCCCAGTGGTAAATTTTTCTTTAAAATACATGTAGTATATCATATGTAAGATGCAGCAGGCCAGAAAACATCCTGTCTGTGAATAAACCTGGAAAGTGTGTGTGTGTGTGTGTGTGTGTGTGTGTGTGTGTGTGTGTGTGTGTATGTGTGTGTTTGTATGTGTGTGTGTGTAATATATATGTAAAGATGTAGCAGGAAATATTAAAAAAGACACCATCCCACACTAATGCTGGCTACTCTCTGGCCCTAGAGGTTTCGCCGCCTCCATGGCTAGCCCCCTGCAGTGACTGCCCATCTCGAGGTTCTCTTGCTGCAGATTCTGCTCCCATTCCCAGCCAGCGGCCCCTGTGATTAGCTGTCACAAATCCCCATAACCAGGTAAAATCAAAACTCTAGAGGCTTGTAATTTATCAGTCAGATTTATATCAATAAATTCTCCCTCCACAAAATGACGGCCCCATGAACTCAGAGCCAATTGATATTGATATAAACTGCCCACGGAGATAAGACAAATTGTCCTGTAATTATCCATCCCTTATATTTATAGCTACCCGTGGCTATTTAAAACCATGCAGAATCTGTATGTCTTTCTCTTCTTCCATCTTCCTTCCTTCTTTCCTGTCTCTCCTATCTCTGTGTCCCTCAGGACTCCTCTTGTCAGCCTGCCTTTTTTTTCCCACTGCCCCAATCACGGGTTCTCGCCTTATCTTGTGCCTGCCTTTACCTGGGCACAGACAGCAATCTAGTAGATAGATAGATAGATAGATAGATAGATAGATAGATAGATAGATAGACAGACAGACAGACAGATAAATTTTATGTGCATGGGTGTTTTGCCTCACTGTATTTCTGGTACCAGATGCCTGAAGACCACAGAGAAGAGGACATCATATCCCCAAGAACTGGAGTAGCGTGGTTGTCAGCAGCAATGTGAGTGGCAATTGAACCCAGGTCCTCTGGAAGAGCAACAAACTAGTGCCCTTCATCTCTGAATTGTCTGTCCAGCCATCAGTGTACTGTAGCTTTTAATAAAAAATATGTGTATAGGTTATCACTTGAAGGAATTTCAACAACCTTACAAGTGTTTCATCAAATCATTTAATGCATAACTGTAAATTATGTATAAGAATAAATCTTAATATTTAGGTATGGCCACTTGGTTCTAAAGTGCTTGGTGAGTTTTAGTACTTGGTAGTAACAGGGGAGACACCATAGCCATCCACAGAGAGGGCCATCTTCAGGAATGGCTGGGTCAAATGCTGGCTTCAGTTCTAGTGTTGTGCTCTTAGCAAGCCTACTGCATTTTTGGACTACTATACAAAATGGGGATGGACTGCCCCAAGCTCCAAAGATCATTGAGAGGAGTCCAGGGCAGGGGATTAACTCCCTTTGTGTGAGAACCTAGTGCATGCTGGCCACCAGTAGATCTGAAGCTGGATCTAACCATGTCTGTACTTCAGCTACAGAACTTACTATTTGGTGACTGCTGGGATTGCTTGGTCACTCTCCATAGCTATTTCAAGGTATGCTTTTTCATTAAGAGTGTTCAAGTCGGGTTTTTGGTGTGTGTGTGTGTGTGTGTGTGTGTGTGTGTGTGTGTGTAAGTCGAAGGACAACTTTTAGGGTTCTCTCTTTCCACTGTGTGTGTTCTGATCACACCCAATTCATCAATTCTGTACCTGTATCTGTTGAATCCTTTTGCCCAAATAAAGAGAGGCTGATCATAGGTGCAAGTCATAGGCAAAGGGGAAAAGAAGAATATGTTTCATTTCCACCTCCCTGAGGAAATGAGGGAAACAGAGTGTCCTCTTCATGCAGTAGACACTGAGGATTTGGGTCCTTTGTGAGCAGCCAAGGAGTGAGAATGGCAGAGAAGTCAGACAAAACTGAGACTTACCAGCATTCAGACTGCACCCGATGCTGCATTTCATGGGCCTTATGGAGAAGGTTTCATGTTTACACCAAACTCAAGCTGAGTGCTGATTTCTGAACCAGCATCCAGGTCATGCTCTTTACATACTATGATGTCACAGGTCATGGCTGGATGTCTTCCTCAGTTACTTGCTACCTTATGCCTTTGAGACAGGATCTCTAACTAAACCTGGAGATCACTGATTGGCTAGCTTGGCTGGCCAGTGCACCCAGCAATAGGATTATTGGCATGTGTGGCCATGCCTGGGTTTGTGAGGGGTGTTAGGGATCGGACTCACATCCTCATACTTGGAGAACAAACACTTTACACACTGAGCCACTTGCCTAAGCCCTGGAGACATGGGCCAGTAGGAAGGCTTGTGAGAGCCAAGTCATACTTGGAAAAAAGTGAACAATAAAGCTAAGAAGAAAATCTATCTTTTGAGTCGATGTAAACAGCCTTTTTAGCGTCCTGGTCTTGTTGATCCTCTTCACGTCTCAGAGTGCAGTCTCAGAATGCCACTTTGGGATATTTAGGGGGAAATTGGAATATTAGTTTTCTTCAAATGCAGGCACAAGGCTGCATTTCATATTTTCAACAGAAACGGTTAAAAATTAAGTACCGGAAATTATAAGCAGCTAGAGGTGCTTCCCTTGGTTGGAGTACTTGAGTGGCATGAACTGTCAGGCCTGCACTGAGGTTTGACCCTTAGTACCACAAAAAAACAAAACAAAGTTTATACGTTTTCAGAATCATTTCTTTAACACAGAAATCTGTTTATTAAACCAAAACGAAACGGAGAAAAATTATACCAGCCCTCAAATTTTTAAATTTTCCTTAAATAAGCAAACTCTAAATTCACACCTTTAAAAGATGTTTGTGCATCTATGTATTTCCAAAATACTCATATTTCAATAAGATTTTCACATTATATTCACCAACAGTATCACAATTTTTTTGTTTTGTTTTTTGTTTTGTTTCTTGTTTACGTAACTGTAAGGAACAATAATTCTAGAAACACTAGAAGAAAAAAGCATAGCAATGTCCACAGTTACAAGAAAAAGTGCACATTACCTGGTCACAATCACAGTCAGTACTTGAAAAACTAGATGTAACAAGAAGGTAAGGAATACCACTAATGCCTTCAACTCATTGTCAAAACCCGAATGACATGGATTTTACATAAAATAAGGCAAATTCAAGAATGCACAAAGAATTTGTAATTCAACCAAAGCTAAACAACAGAAAGGAAAATAGTACAAGCATGAACTAAAGTACTTCTCCTTAAATACTTTAAAAATAGGCTTGCTTCAGTGCACAGAAAATACCACTCAGGGTGTGTCTAACGCTAGAAATGGAGAAAACAACAGAGCCCGGGAGACAGCAGGGGAGAGGTCCTTGTTAAGATCCAGCTATATCTGCTGAGAGCTCTCAATTTAAAACAAGAACGGAAGCTTAAATGATACAAATCATATCAGGAGACATAACAGCCTGTCCTGGAAACTATTCCCAAAAGAAACCGAGAAGTACATACAAGAGTGCAAAGTTTAAGATTGTCACTTGCAACCTCAGTAACATTCAGTCATCTACACCAAGTCGCTGCTCTAGAGGGCTGCTTGGGAGCACGACCAGGGCTGGAGCAGCTCCGAGAGATGCACGCGCATGAGGGACTGGGTTTTGTTTTGTTGTCAACACGGTCTTTTTTTATAATGTTTAGAAAATTCCAGGATGAAAACTTCTGTGGTAAGCTGCCGTGTGGGTGGGCGTTTTGAGACTGGCGTAAGTACAGAAGTGGAGGCATCTCTTGGAAGTAGTTCCTGATGGGCCGACTTACAGAATTCTAGTAGGCCAAGGGTTTTTTTTCCAGCACTGAGTGTTATTTTTCTTTTGTAGAAAGAATTTGGAAAGAGGAGAAGGCAAAAGGGATGTGGGAAGGGTACTTAACAATAGTTTCTCAAAAAACAGTTTTCTTTTGGGATCTATGAAAAAGTTACCAAAGTAAAAATGACCATTCTGAATGAAAAACAAGTTTTCTTTTTATAAAAATTACATTTTTTTCTTTTAAAATACAAGATCCTTTTCATTGTTGTTATATCCTGTAGCAACAAGAAATTTGGCTTTTTTTCCCCCAGATACTTCAGCTTTCAGTCCAATGAGTCAGTAGAAAATTCCACTAATATTTCAGTTGGATCTTGAGCTTTTTTTATATATATATACCACACGCTTCTTCATTTTTATCCTTGAATTACRAATATGCAGCCTTTTAAAAATTGCTTATGATATTTATATGCTGACACATTAAAACAAGAAGCATCAGGCTGGGCACATTTGAGCATCTCAAGTACTTCAAGGTCAGAGTTCCTGTGAAGTTCCTTCACACCCCATCGTACGAATCAAGGACAATCTGGCGTGATGGAAAGGCCTTTCTTAAAAGACAGTGCAGCAAGCCTAGGAGTATCTCTGCTGGAAAATCAAGCGTCATTAGTGGAAACTGCAAATTTAGAACCCAGTGAGTACAGACATCGTTGGCCTCAGTTCTGTTGTAAAATGAGATTTTCCAGTTCATCTGCGGAACGCAATAAAAATGCAGCTGATTCTCGATACCCGGCGACAAGCTGTCTCACGGCGTTGATTTCTGTCGGACTGAGCTGAGGTCTGGAGTTTGAACTGCTGGAGGATCCTGGGCCAGTCGCCAGCTGCCTCTTCATGCTCAGGTCTGTAGGTCCTAGGCAAAAAGAATCGCAGAATAAGACAGGAATAGTATTTGTTCTAAAATCTCACATGTGAGTGCCCATCAAATTATGATTGCATTCATTCATCAATGCTCTCATGAGAAACTCATGGCCTCTATAATCAAATGCATCTGCTCTCTGAAAGATTAAAAAAAGTAGTGTGATCTGACTTGAGGATTTTTTTTCAGGTATCTTGGACAGCCTCCAGCCATTACTTCTTGTTATAGGGAAGTCTCAAACCCTTTGAACACTGTCTCTTAGCAGAGTTCAACTTTCACTGTGACCACTGTAGCAGTATTCAGATGATGAATTGCAAATATTTCTATTTTCTGCATTTATTAACAATGTCTCCCACCCAACTTTATTTCCTCTTTAAAGACCCTCTGATTGCAATTTAGTGCTACAGCCATGGGCATGGGTGTAAAGCCATCTACTGAAGCTCGGACCTTTGGAGACACAGTGGTACTAGGAGCTTCTCCGCCATGGGTGGGACTGTGTGAGCACCCATGTGCTCTCCGTGTTGTTATTTTGACTGACTTGCTATTACGCAGGTCTCATGCAGATACTTTGCCCACTTGGCACAATCAAGAAATATCTAGGAAGAGAGTCTCGATGAGGGAATGTCTAGATCAGGTTGGCCAGTGTGGGGGTAAATATGTAGAGCTTTATCTTGATCACTGGGGGAGGAGGACCACTTCATGGGCAGGGCTCTGGACTGTGTAAAAATGGAGACAGATGGGTTTAAGTATGCGCACAGTGGCTCTTGCATCTCTGCTACTTGACTGGGGCTGTGACTAGATGCTTCAGATCATTCCGCCTTGAGCTTCCAATGAAGATGAACAGTAATTTGAAACTGTGAGTTCAAATAAACCACTTCTCCTCCAAGAGACTCTGTCAGCATAACACTACAGCAACATGTAAAGAAACTATGACAACCCCTTAAGAAATGTAGATGCTGTTAGATGAGGGACTTCTGTACAATGTTTAGAGTGGGCAAAGCTGAAGGTACAACTTAAAGACTTGGGTAAAGCTATTCCTTCTTCCCCTCCCTCCCTCCCTTCCTCCCTCCTTCTATTTGTTTTCTTTCTTTTAAGGAGTTGTTTGAGACCTTTCTTAATCATTATATCAAGGTGGATTAGCTTTATAACAGGTTAGATTGAATTCTTCTTTGAAAGGACTCGAGGAAGCAGTTCTTGCAATAACCCTACAGAGAAACTCAATGTTGGCAACCCTGCTTTATGTTGCAAAGCTGCATCTGTATTTGCATAAAATGCAGTCAGATATCTCTAGTATTTCCTTATACATTTAAACCAGGTCTGGTGGTTCTCATTTTGCACAGCATTTAGTCATTTACTAAATGGTACAAAGTTGAAACATGATAGGGAGTTGTTTAAAATCCTGAATTCAGACATTAGCACTGAGAAAATACTTCCTATCGAGTTTCTATAGTTAAATGTTTGCTTTTATAATTCAGCAAGCATTTATTAAAATTAATACAATTTGGAGAGAATTCCTAAATCTAGAAGTAATTGAATATAGTATTGCTAAGCGAATCACAACAGTCAGGATCCCAAATGACAATGATTCTGCAACACTAAAGCATTTTAACAGATCCTAAACATGGGTATTAAGACAAGGACATTCCATTCCTGAGCTAAATTAAAGGATGCCAATTTCCTACAAGTTCTTCCTAGGGCATGAAGGAGACAGGTCGATACCCAACCACACTGCCATCATCCCTGAAGGAGGCAGAGGTCTCCTGAGAGACAAAGAGCTTCACTTGAAATTTAATTAGAGCGGACACAAGATCTGCACAAAGAACTCTGACATCCAAGAGCAACATACTTCTGCTTCTGTCATGGCCTTTCTGAGCTTTGATTTTTTCAGGCAGGGTTTATCTTCCATTTGGTCTGCTATTTACAAGATCATAGTATCGACATGACAAGCAGAGAGAGGCGTGGGTTGTCACATTTGCAGAAAGGAGTCATCGAACCTGAGCTCAAACAAACAATTAACAGTGTCTGCTCCGTCCTCAGTGCTCTGAGTGGATTTCTTCCTTTTACTGAAATAGATTTATTTTTCACACAATGTATCTTGAATGTGGCTTGCCTTCCCTCTCCTCCTCCCGGCTCCTTTCTGTCTCCTCTCTCATCCAATCAGCACAGTGGGATAACAGATGTTCAGGACTGCAGGGGTGACACTCTTCTGACCTGGTTTTACTTTATAGTCAAGAAGTCCAGTACTCATACAAAAACATTTAAAAAGTAAAGCAGAAAGAATGAAGTTAGAAGGATCCTCCCCTCAATGATGTAGAGATGTTTCTAGTCTATGCCTGATTATATCAGTTTATTAGAAGTTGGAATGCTTTGGATGATTTTTCTTTTCTTTTTTTTTTTTTTTTTGGTTTTTTGAGACAGGGTTTCTCTGTGTAGTGCTGGCTGTCCTAGAACTCACTCTGTAGACCAGGCTGGCCTTGAACTCAGAAATCTGCCTGCTTCTGCCTCCCAAGTGCTGGGCACAAAGGCCTGCGCCACCACGCCCTTGGGTGATTTTTCTTAAAGCTCAGTTATTGAATCCTGAACTGGAATTGATTCAAGGTTAAGCAGTGGCTCTAGTTGTCTTTGGTGTGAAGGAACCTCACTTAAATGTTAAGGTTTAACACTTACTCAGCCGGCTCTTTCTCTTTTTCTTTCTTTCTTTCTTGTCTTCCTTCCTTCCTTTCTTTCCTTCCTTCCTTCCTTTTCTTTCTTTCTGTCTGTCTGTCTGTCTGTCTGTCTGTCTGTCTGTCTGTCTCTCTTTCTTTCTTTCTTTCTTTTCGAAATAGAGTCTCACACAGCCCAGGGTAGCCTTGATCTTACTACATAACAAAGGATGACTTTAAAGTTTGGATCCTCCTTCTTTTACCTCCCAAGTGTTGAGGATTACAAGCACAAACCCCTAGGCCCCACCTGGCTTCAAAGTCTAAACGTCCTAACCTACTGAAGACATAGTTTTGTTGAAATGTTTATTAGCATATTCAGATTTGGAATTACTGTGTAATAGCTCCATCTTCACTAGTCACCCTGCCTCCATCATATAAAAAGCCCATTTTTGCTAAGTGTTTGCTACTTGCATCTTTAATGTTACAGGGGTGATTGAGGAAAAATTGTGTCATAGATATTTATTCTGTGAGCACTCAAGTGGCTCCCGTCCGGTGAGCACCTCATCCCGTGAGCACTCACACTGTCCTCATCCCGTGAGCACTCACACTGCCCTCATCCCGTGAGCACTCACACTGTCCTCATCCCATGAGCACTCACACTGTCCTCATCCGGTGAGCACTCACACTGTCCTCATCCCATGAGCACTCACACTGCCCTCATCCCGTGAGCACTCACACTCCCCTCATCCCGTGAGCACTCACGCTGTCCTCATCCGGTGAGCACTCACACTGCTCTTGTCCAGCTTTACTACCTCTCAGAACAGAGAAATGGTGGGGGGATGATTGGGGAATGGGCAGAGGGAAGAGGACTTATGGGACATATCGTGAGAGGGGAACTGGGAAAGGGGAAAGCCTTTGGAATGTAAACAAAGAATATAGAAAATAAAAAAGAAAACAAAAAACAAACAAAAAAACAAACAAGCAAACAAAGACCCACTGAGAACATGGTTATGGATGAGTCAGGCCAGTGACTCAAAAAGACCAAACACACTGACCAGAAAGATGCTTAAAGGGAAAATGGCTTCACTTGACAAAGCTAAGGCAAACACTTGCAAATCTTCACAAGGCCACAATCATTTAAGTGTCAGTGTGTTGGACAAAGTAAGATGGGCTTATTCTTTATGCTAATTCTTAAAAGTTGAATCCGAACTTAAGGATATGTCATGTTAACCTACAGTTTTTCTAGAAAGCTGTCTTACATAGCAAAAATAGAGGCATGATTCATTTTTTAAAGATATGATATATATTTGAGTCATAAATAAAAGTTCATTTATGATTCTTAGAATTTAAATGAAAGTACACACTGATAATTATTCATTTTAATTTCTGAAATTAATCTATCAGTTAACCGTTTGCTCCCAGCTTATGGGACATTTTTGTTTCTTATTTTAAAATGCTTTATTTTGTGATAGCGTTTTAGTGTTAATTTCCCTCAGGTGTTGCTGTACCAGGACACCATCTTTTAAAAATACTTTAGCAGCAAGAACAAAATTTTTGAAAACCATAGTAACTACATTTAATTGTTAAAAATTACACTGGAGTAGATTGCTCTTGTTGAAGACTTAGATTCAATTCTCAGCACCAATATAGTGGCTCACGACCATCTGTAACTCCAGTTATAGGGGATCCAATGTCTTCTGGTGGCTACAAATATCAGGTCTACCTGTGATGTGCACACAGGCATGCAGGCAAACCACCCTTGTGTGTGTGTGTGTGTGTGTTTGTGTGTCTGTGTGTGTATGTATGTATGTATGTATACATAAAGAAAAATAAATATAGTGAAATTGCTGGGATATGGTTCAGTTAGTAAATGTCTACTACTTGAGCAATAGGTCATGAGTTTCAAACCCTAGCACATATCACAAAAAGCTGCAATAGAGTGGACAACTGAAATCTCAATGTTGGGGAGGTAGAGACAGGTAGATCCCTGAAGACTGCTGGTCAGCCAGCTTAGCCTATGCAGTAAGCTGCAGGACAGTGAGACTCTGTTAAAAGGTAGACACAGTTAAAAGACGATACCTGTAGTCTGGTTTTATGTCAACTTGACATAAGCTAGAGTCATTAGAGAGGAGGGACCTCGATTGAAAAAAAATGCCTCCCTAAGATCTGGTTGTAAGGAGAGGACCCAGCCCATTGTGAGTGGTACCATTCTTGGACTGGTGGTCCTGGGTTACATAAGAAAGCAGAGACATGAGCATGGATCTGAGCAAGTCATAAAGACCAAGCTAGTAAGCAGCAGGCCATCATGGTCTCCACATTAGTTTTTGGCTCCAGATTCCTGCTCCTTACTTGCATTCCTGTCCTGACTTCCTTTGATGATATGGAAGCATGAGCTTAGTAAAGCCTTTCCTTCCCAAGTTGCTTTGGTTATGGTATTTCATTAATAGCAATAGCAATAGCAGTAGGAACCCTAAGATATTCCTGAGGTTGTTTTCTGGAATCCACATCCACACACCCCAGTTTCATACCCTCTTACAACCATAAGCCCAGCCCCATTACACAGATTCTATTTCTGATATAATTTTAGAGAAGGAAGCTGATTTAATTGGTGAGAATCAAGCTTAAGGCTGACAGTGTTTTGATGACATGTAAGAGAGTAAGGTGTTTCCCACCATGCTCTTACGATTATCTTAGTAAATGGGTCTATGTCATCTCTTTCAACACACTTTAAAATTCTTTCCAAATAGCTCTCAGTGCTTCTCGCATCTTAACCAGTCCCACATTAGATTGTACTGAGTTATTTCTTTCTAAGCTTTGAAATTGATCTTGGTAATAATTAATTCATGTCTACTAATAGACAGTTCTTCAGTCTCTTCAATCTCATTCATTCTCTGAATATTCCTAGAATAAACGCTAGGGACAGAGCGGAAGTATTGTAAGTCCTCAAGAGGCAATGAAAGCTACCTGCAATCAGTTAATTGGATGTTTTAAATGACCACTGATATTGTCAGGATATTTTCCACACCCTTCAAAACTGTTCATTCTCTAATATCAGGAGTTTTCAATGATTTCTTTGTTCTGGACATAGCTTTGTCTATTACAGTCAAACACAATAATCTAATGTAAGTGTAATATCTTTGCTTGTCATCCAGCTACTTGTTTGGATGCTAACTTTGTCCACAAACTAAGTTTCATTTCTCTTTTAAGGGAAGTGGATGTTTGATAGAAGTATTCATTGGTGATAATTTAGTACCTTTCTGTCCAAAGGTAAAAGAAATTAACAAATAAATCAATATTTTAGCTACATTGAGTAACATATATAAAGCGTCTGTTCTAGTGCTGGCTTACCCCAGACATCTTATAAATGACCCTTCCTTTACCCAATAACTGGATATTTGCCAACGGTAAACAATAACTTAATGACAACACTAAATAAAGCACCCGGTTCAAGTCAGTGACTTTCAGAAATACAGAAGCACCAGAATTTGAGCTGGAATATCCTTTCTGATATTCACTGTGTCATCATAACATGAGCTGGGTGCTTTCCTGCCCCACTACCTACCCTGCTTTGTATTTGTTCACCTAAACCTCAGCTTATTCAGTGTGTTGGCTTTGATAAAATTATTTTCAAAATCACTGGGGTCTGATACCTTGAATAGGAAGGTATTTGTAATACCAGTGGTGCTGATGTCTCTTCAGGTTTGTTGTAGAAATCTATTTCTCTTAGAGTTAATATTTGTAAAATAGGATCTTCATTCAATAGCATGAATCCACAATCCAGTATCCTTTTATTGATGTTTTATTATCTTTCTATGTTCTTCTCTCTCAATTTGTCTTCACAGATAATCTTAAATCCTTTTCAATTGCCAGTTTTGATTTTGTTTGTCTTTCTATTGCTTGTTTCTTATTTATAGCAATTTCCAGACTTATTTCCTTTTATTTTAGCATCTTTTCATTTCTAACTTGGGCTAAATAATGATATCAAAGAAATGATAAAGAGATTGGAATAGTAAATACTTTGATCTGATCATCACATACTTCATGCACTGTGTTTTACAAATAAGTACAATTACCACACACACACACACATACACACACACACACACACACACACACACACACACACACACACACNACACACACACACACACACACACACACACACACACACACACACCCTTGGGGCCAGCAAGATGGCTCAGTCTTAGGTAAGGTTATTACTGCTGTGATAAAACACGGTGAATAAAATAACTTGGGGAGGAAAGAGTTTATTTCGCTCATGCTTCCACATCACGTTTATTATCAAAGGAAGTCAGCACAGGAACTCAAACAGGGCAGGAACCTAGAGGCAGGAGCTGGTGTGCAACCATGGACAGTTGTTCTGGAAGAGGAAGTGCCTCTTCCAGGCTTGCTCTGCAGTTCTCCTTCAGTCTGCTTTCTTATAGAACTCAGAACCACAAGTCCAGGGATGGGCCAACCCACAATGGACTGGGCCCTCTCACATCAGTCACTAATTCTGGGGGGAAAAAAAGAAGCAAAGCAAAGCAAGCAAAGCAAAGCAAAGCAAAGCAAAGCAAAGCAAAGCAAAGCAAAGCAAAGCAAAGCAAAGCAAGGAAAAGAAAAGAAAAGAAAAGAAAAGAAAAGAAAAGAAAAGAAAAGAAAAGAAAAGAAAAAGGGGAAAAGAAATCCCTACAGGTTTACATGCAGACTGATATTATGGAAGCATTTTTTTTTTCAATTAAGGCTCCCTCCTGATGACTCTAGCTTGTGTCAAGTTGACTTAAAACTGGCTAGCACTATTGACCCCTTGTAAACTTGCACACACAAATATGTAACTGCTAAGCTACAACTTTTCTGATCTTGTTCATCCCCATGATCATACATTACTATTAATATTACAGTGTAAAACGGTGTGTAAAGATTCTTTACACCTGAGTTTCAACTTGACCACCTGAGTTTGAGCCCTAAGACCTACAAGGTGAAAGAAGCGAGTGAACACTCTCACGTTGTCCTTTGACTTACGTATCTATGTGATATTATGCACATGTGCATGAGCCCACAGACACAATATAATAAACTGAAGAAAACAAAAACAACCCTAAAATATTGAGTCTATCAACTTTTCGTTGTTTACAGGTAGGCATTAAAATACTAGCCTAGTACCATGGCAGAAATTTATTATCCACTAATTATCAAGGGATAATTCATAACTTCTGAATTCAAGGCAGAGAGCATGGGAAAGATTCCTTGGTGGTTGTCATTTACTTAGATGGCCAATATTTGAATGAACATGCATTATTAGAAAGCTGGAGGTATGCTTCTTCATATAATTGTTAAATTTTAATTTATTTCCAACTTGTTTTTCTTTTCTGTTTCTTGTTCTATGATAGATTTTCTCTTTGGCTATGATCATGGGTGTCATTTCCCCTTTGTGGTTTTATTAAGTTTTCATTTATTAATTTATAGGGGTAATGCTGGGGTACATGGAATCAGGTAATTATTACTTTCTGATTAACCACTTCTCTTCATTATTCCAAACTGAGTCATTAATGCCCCAAATTTTTGTTTAAATTCAGATTATTGTATATTYTCAGTATAATAATACAAATACAACTTTTCTTTCAATTGTTTGTGTGACTGTGGTTTTTAAAATATCTTATGCATATATACATCTGTCTTAAATGCATTTATGTGCATCACATATATGCAGAATCATGAGAGACCAGGGGATGTTGGATCCCCCAGAACTAGAACTGCAGGTGGTTATGAGACACTTGGTATGGGTGCTGCAAACAAAACCTAGGTCCAAGGCCACAGTGGTAAGTACTCTCCACCCCTGAGACTCCTCCCCAGTACCAGAACTCTGATTTGCACAGTTCCCTGAAAGACTTGGTGTCATTCCACAGTCAGTGTGCTTGGATCGATTGGGACATTTTCAGAGAGTATACTGCAATGGGACGTGTTCTTTTTCCATCTCAATCTAAAGGAAGTCTTTGTCAATCCAATTACTTAAGTATAACCAAAGCTTCTTCTGACTGAGCTTCTATTACCTTAATCTTCCTTACATTATTAAATTTTCTATCCTCCACTTAATAAATATGGAATAGTCAACACCAGGGTTTTTACATTACAAAGTATGAAACATATTTAAAATTGGACACTCAATAGTCAAGATACATACCACAATCATGAGATGTTTAATATATTACTGAAAAAGCAAGATGAATTATAGACATTGCATTTTCTCATCAACAAATTCCTTTCCTACCAAGCACGAACATCCAATTCAGACAGTATTTATTGGTTGGTTCTGGTGTCCTATGTAACATGATCTTAGATCTTTTCTATAGTAGAAGAAAATTTGAATGCTTAATAATGGATTTCAGTGGAAATTATAAACACCAAACTCTCCTGGATGTGCCTTTACAAAAATTCTATGCTTTTGAACTAAGAGTGGTAGCAGATATCTGTAATCTGGGCAATCTGAGGAAGGTTTCAAAATTTAAGGCCAACTTGGGCTACATAGTGAGACCTTGCTACTATGTGCTCATATGATATGCTATATATTAAATTATGTGTTTAAATATGCTGGTTTTAAGAATGAATAGGAATGAAACCTAGGTCCTATGCAAGAGTACTAGGTACTCTTAGCTGACATTTCAACATTTCCCCCATTGTCTTTATTTACTTGGACTTCAGTTCAGTTTTGTATCTAAACTCACCTTTTAAAGGTAATAACCTATAATCAGGATCTCAACCGATATATCAATGACACAACCTAAAGTTCAGAGACTATTGTGCAAGAGAGGCCCAAACTTAGATACTAGGATACTATCTGCTAGATTTTGTCTCTAGATAGGACAGGGGATGTTGCACCCACAAAATCTCCACAATTAAGTAATATCAATAACCAGCTGATGTGCCAGTGTAGATAGGGACAGTTCCACAAGGTCTCATGCCTAAGTTAGAAAAAAGAAATTATAACTGAACAGTGGTCGTGGAGAGAGGTAGAATTGGTATTCCCCATAGACAAGACCCCTGGATAAGGCTATCCAGTCTTAGAGCGTCAAACCCTAATAGGTGTGCATATGAGCAATGTTAAATGAACTTAACAGGTTGCATATACATGTGTGTTTCTGTATGTCAGAACGTAACTGTAATAAATTAAATGAGAGGTCATGGCTTTGAGGGGAGGGACACAAGAATTAAAGGGCGGAGAGAAAGGTGGGAACAATCTAAATATAGTAATTTCCATTAGACATTTTAAAATTCTTTAAAATTCAAAGTAAAAATTCAATTTAAAAATTTGAAACAGGCTCCGCATGCATGAGTACATGGGAAGCAAAAACTGGACATGGTGTGATTTTATTTCTTAGAAAAAAAAAGAGAACAAGAAGATAGGGGTGAAGAGGTAGGGATAGGCCAGGCGGCAGTGGCGCACGCCTTTAATCCCAGCACTTGGGAGGCAGAGGCAGGCGGATTTCTGAGTTCTAGGCCAGCCTGGTCTACAGAGTGAGTTCCAGGACAGCCAGGGCTACACAGAGAAACCCTGTCTCGAAAAACCAAAACAAAAACAAAAACAAAAACAAAAACAAACAAACAAACAAACAAAAAATAGGTAGGGATAGTTCTTGGAAAAGTTAGGGGGACGGATGGGGGTCAATATTACCAAAACACATTTCATGAAATGATCAAATGATTAATAACATACTAAATTAAAAATGTGAATAAAATGGCTGTTCTATCTGTGTTACAGCATGGACAACTTCAATAACAAAATCCAGCTGATGAATTTGAACCCAGCATGTAATTCACCTTAAAATGTTGAAATCCCATTTAATGCACATACAAAGATGAACACACAGCATCAAAGTCAGCACATGAAGACTTGGGTCTCTGTTCTCTTATGCAAGCTTCCCTACTATGTTAGGTTGACCAAATTATTCATGTTTTCTGAGGCTCACCAATTAACAAATATTGCTTCCTTTGCTTGTTATACTGATCAAGCAGGAAAAATGGAATTAAATTAGTAGTCTAATAACTGAGGTTGTGTGTGTATAATATGTATGTGTATGCTGTGTGCATCTCTGTGTGTGCATGTATAGACAATAAAGCAATGATTGTTACATGCAATTTGGAGGCTAGGAAATCCCAAGATCTCAGCCAGTACTCTCTATCCTCAGCAAAGCCAGTGTCGAAGCTGTGGCCTGACAAGTAACAAAGATGATGATGTACTGTTTAGCTGCAGACACGCAGGCTCAGGGGCCGTGAGAACCAAGGTTCGAGAAAGCTCCTGCACCGTGTTTCAGTCATTGAGGTTTTGTCTTTTACTGTCTATTGTAAAGCTAAGTGAGGGCTCCCAAGACTTGGAGTGTGAGTGCAACCTCTGTTCCTAAGACAATTTTGATTGATAAATGAAGACGTCAACAGCCAATAGCTGGGTAGTTGAGACATAGTTGAGGTTTAGGTTTTGTGGGCTTGGGGGTCAGAGGAGGACCGGACCCTGAGGGGAAGAAGAAGGTGCAGGAGAGGAGGAATTAAAAGCTGCTGTGGGTCAAGGGTCAAGAAAGCTTGGCTCTGAGGGCGGCCCAACTGGAGTTAAGAACAGCCCAGATGGAACATAGTACAGAATAACTCGGGGTTTCCGGTAGGAAAGTAGATTCTAACTGCATGAAGGGAAGGCAGCCGCCCAGCTATCGTGCTGCTTAAGGCTTATTGTAAATATAAAGGCTGAGTATGTTTTTATCCAGGAACTCAATGAACAAGGTAGAGTAGAAGCCCCAGGCCTGGATTTAAATATTTCTACATCAGTCAGTCTCAGGCAGAGGAAGGTTTCTCCTTCCAACTGTTTGGCTCTGCTTGAGTGAGGTCTTCAACCTGTTGGATGATTCCCACACTATAAGTAGATAGTGAAATGTCTGGACGCCCTCTGGCCAAATCAAATGATAAAAACATACTAACGGTTACATTTAAAAGCTTATTAAAGAGTTCACCTCTAAAGGACTGGTAGTCCTAGTTACTTTTAAAAATCTGAGATCCTTATCTAATCTATTATAAACATAAAGTATGGAAGGAGTTGTATTCCTTCTGTATCTTTAATGGCAATATGAATAATTTTAAATTTAAGTATACTAGTGGTTCTCAACATGTAGGTCATAACCTCATAGGGACAGCATATTCAATATCCAACATATCAGATATTTACATTATTATTTATAATAACAAAATTACAGGTATGAAGTAGCAATGAAATATTTTTATGTTTGGGGTGGGAAACACCACAACTTGAGGAACTGTATTAAAGGGTTGGAAAATTAGGAAGGATAAGAACCATTGCTATGTACTAAACACACTAGATTTGATCTACAGTGATTTGCAAACTTAAACAAATTAAAACCAACATAGATAAACTGGGAAAGAATGAGGTAATAAACATGTTAATTATTGAGGCTATAATCCTCTACAATTTAAAATATTAGTAATTGGCAGTCAAATTGGTAATTAATAACTATATTATAATTGTACAGTAATATTAAAAATATTGCTGTGTTGGAAAATATTTTAGTAAAAATTTCTCAAGGTATGGTAGTATTATATATTTAAATTACTCCCTTATTTTGTTGTTCAATTGTGTGCATATGCATATGTGTCTGTATGAGTATGTACACATGATTGTGGGTGCCAGAAGGGGGCATGATTCCTGACACCTATGATAGAGGTAATTGTGAGACACCTCATGTGGGTCCTAAGAACCAACTATCAGTCCTCTGCAAGAGCAGGATGAACTCTTAAGGACTGAAACATCTACCCAGCCCTCACTGGCTATTTTTTTATTTTTATTTTCTATATTCTTTGTTTACATTCCAAATGCTTTCCCCTTTCCTGGTTCCCCCCTCACCATATGTCCCATAAGTCCTCTTCCCACCACCCATTCCCCAATCACCCTCCTCCCATTTCTCTGTCCTGGTACTCTCCTACAATGTTGGATCAAGCCTTTCCAGGGCCAGGGACCTCTCCTTCCTTCTTCTTGGAAATCATTTGATATGTTAATTGTGTCTTGACTATTCAGAACTTCTGGGCTAATCAATATCCACTTATSAGTGATTGCATTTCATGTGTATTCTTTTGTGGTTGGGTTACCTCACTTAGGATGATATTTTCCAGTTCCAACCATTTGCCTAAAAATTTCATGAATTCATTGTTTTTAATTGCTGAATAGCATTCCATTGTATAAATATACCACATTTTAAAACGTAAAATTACATTTGTTTTTCTCTTCCAACCATTTTACCAATATTCACACCGTCATCAAGAATGTGTGTGGGAAAACTCTGCTAATTAAAGTCAAAGTCCACCAAGATCAGATAGCCTCTGGGCTAGGAGCAACGTGGTAGACTCCTTTCTTTAGTGTGTCTTCTCCTTCTCTGATCTTGTCTGGGGACTTCTAAGTCTCCACACTCACTTCTACCTGAGGAAGGTCCGTCTGGTAGGCTCATCAGTTTCCTTCCCCCTGAAGAAACCTGTTCAGCTAACACCTGAGATTCCTGAAATGCTTCCTCATGCTAATGAGGCATTCCAGGTCCCCTAAGCCACCAGCCAATGACCTTTGCCTATCCTGGATGTCCCAGCCCCCATTCCCTTCCAATTTTATAAGTGTTCAATAAACCTAAGTAAAGTTGATCTGCTTACTAACTGTGGGTCCCACTGTGGTTTACTCAACATACGTATTTACAGAGCTTCCACACCCCCTGTTCCAGGTCTCGGCTCCAACTGCCCTTGTGGATTGTATTGGCAGATACATGAGCAGGGAGATCCACAAATGCGTGCTTACATAGGACACATCATTTTCATTCAAGTGGTTTCAATCATCGTCAAAACGCACTAAAAGGAAGTAACAGTCATGCATGTCATTGTATTTATTGTAGCGTATTCATAGGATCCGGAGTTTTCATGCTCATGTTATATGTGTATAGGACAAAGTAACATGAAATTTTTAGTGGGACCCATCCATTTTTAAAACCTTCAGAGATAATTTTATATTTTACTTTTTGCCAAGGGAGATGTGGAAAGTGTTTGTAAATCACAGTTTAGAGTAATGCTGAAATGACGCATAGGACATGTAGCTGCGGTCTCTCGGACTCTGGTGGCCTTGGATGTGGAGGCTAAGCAGGCAGCTACTTCTGGAGCATTTTTGTTGTGGTGGTTATTTTCAAATTCAAATGATTTTGGTTTAAAAGGAAAAGCTGGACATTAACTTTGTGAAAGGAGAGAGCAAAGGAATCTAGGGCACAGAAGACTATCTTAAAGTGAATCATCAAACTGAAATGAAGGTCAGTGAGCTTTGCTTTCCTGTACACTCAAAAAAAGGTTCCTCTTCTATCTACAGTTATCAAAAACTATGAAAGAAGCAGGAATCATTTAGAGTAGGGTATGTATGCTGAATAAGCTTCTCATGGTTGTGGTGGAGGCTTGTGTGGCGGTCCGAGGACCTCATTATGTGTGGGAACTTGCCTTCTGTCTTGTTTGAGACAGGGTGTCCGGTGGATACTGTGCATGCGAGGCTAATTGTCCCAAAAGCTTTCTGGGATTTTCCTCTCTCTATTTTGTTGTAGGAATGCTGGGATTTCACATGCACTACACACTCAGCCAACTTCCCAGCCCTGAGCAGCCCCTTTTACCCTATTTGTCAATATGGCTCAGGAATAAACTGTAAAAATTTATGACACATAAAATTTAAGGAGAGTTTTTTAGAGCTAGAGTGTATATGCTCGCCTTTTCTCCCTGATTGCTTTATCAAATATTCACTTACCTACATCAAACATCAAGAGACTTGAAAGTGAAGCAGAATTGTTTTTACAGAACTATACAAAGCATTTCCCTGCATATGATTGAAGATGGATTGGATGACTCCCCATTACGTTTAGTACCCATTTCCCAGGTTTTCACCTTTGTTATTAGATGGCATAGAAAGCCAATTAATATTTTATAAGAAATGGAAAAATCATGGGAGCAAATCCTAGTGGAACAGGGTATTGGAAGAGATGTAGGTCACAGAGAAGGAGACTATTACAAAGGAATAAATGTGACTGCTTTGAACACAAACATAGCATGAGCTGCCATAACCTTTGGACAAACTTTATTCACAACTGTGATGTTTAGAACAGGATTTTTATAATAGATCACCACCTTTGTAATCATTTTATATAGTATAGTATTGGCACAGGATTCCATAATTTTACATTCACCTTATACATGTATGGGACAATAAAGAGTATTGTACTGCTAGACTCTAAAAAAAAGACTTCATTTATTTTATTTTACATCTATGAATATTTTGCCTGCACATGCATGTATGTGCCTAGTGCCTGTGAAGGTCAGAAGGCAGCACTGAATCGGCTGGAACTGAAATTACACAAGATTGTGAACCATCACGTGGGTGCTGGTGACGGAGCCTGCGTCCTCTGCAAAAACAAGTGTTCTTTGCCACTGATCCATCTCTCCAGCTTATCACACATTTAATTTTGTGATCAGTTCTGAGTTTGAGTGAGGCCCACGCAAGTAGGAGAGCAAACTTCATTGAGTCGGAAGATTCCGAGTGCAGGTCCATGTTTCCACCAGTTCTGGTCACTGTGCACAGATGGATAGAGGGCTTTCAGGATAGCCTTCTAGGTGGCCGTCAAGAGTCAATTTAAAATTACCATGTGACTCGAGTGAAATAAGGAAAAAAGAACATCTGCATGGAAAAAATTCTAACACAAGAGAAAAGTGAGACACTAGTGTTCAGCCATCTTGGGGGTGATTCAAGAAGACAAAGATCTCTAGTGAGAGGAAGCTAGTGGCCTCCTGCATGTGCTGGGATGTCTACCTGTATCCAAGCTAGGTGTGGAGGATGTGAAAGATCAAGTATCCTACAGAATATTGACTCCCTAGAATACTAGAGCACGCTGAACTCCCCCTTCATTCCCCCAGAGCTTCTCTTGGAGTGCCAGTGGTGAAATTAAACTGGTTTGTACAAATAGGTCTCCAGAGGATGTGTCAACATTCAAAGGTCACTGTGCAAGGAAAACAGCCTACACCAAGCTTAATGGTCTCATGTCACCCAAAGAGCCCTTCTGTAGTTCATCAGTGGGCTCAAGAAAGCAGCTCCAGAAGTGCTGGGAAGGGGGGTTTTCTTTCATCCTTCTCTTGCAGTGCATGGCACAGAGTATTCAAGGGGACATTAACAGCACATAAAACATATTTTATTGTTCAGTAGCAAAGATCAGTCTCTGAGGGAAGAGCCTGCTCAGCCTTGAACTGTATACCCAATTACGCAAGCTGGATAGCCAGGGAAAGCCCAGGTCCCTCATGTCCCCTGTCAAAACCTGTCCCAGGGATCTCTGACCTATATAAACTCAGTAAAAGCTGTGAAAACTCATTGCTAATTTGAAAGATGCTTTGTGGGCTCTGCAGATAATCCATGTAATTTCTTTTATTTTTTTTCCTAGCAAATTACTAGCATCATGTTCAGTCATTAAAATTTATAGATAAGCATCATCTCTCCAAATCCCTAGCTGCATCAATATGAAAGTGTCTAAATAATTCACTGACTCAACTAAATTCCAAGTGATTATATTGCTGCACAAGGGAAATCTGGGAAGGGGATGGACTGAAGTGTCAAGAGTGTGGTTAGGGGGCTGGTGAGATGGCTCAGTGGGGAAAAACACTGACTGCTCTTCCAGAGGTCCTGAGTTCAAATCCCAGCAACCACATCATGGTTCAAGGACTATACGTAATGGAAGGGATTCGATACCCTTTTCTGTGTGACTGAAGACACTGACAGTACACTCACATATATAAAGTAAATGAATCTTAAAAGAAAAAAAGAAGAAGAAGAAGAAGAAGCCTGGTTAAGTCTCAAATACAGAGTCAGACATCCTTCAGATAAACAGTAAATCAAATTTGGTCACAGCTTAATTTTCCTAATGTCTCTTTTGTACTTAGTTTTCTAATTTTGAAGTAATTCCAGTATACAAAGGTTTTTAAACACCTATGTTACATTAGGAATTAGTTCCACTTGGAGTTACAAAGAGGAATTAACTTAAAAGTCAAGCAACTTGAGCTAGAATCACAGATTTCTTTCTTTATTTCATCCGTGTGCATGGAGTGTGTGCATTTGCTATCTAGATCCATGTATGCTGGTCAATATGTACATGTTTCTGCAGACTTGTGTATGTAAGGTTGACTTCTGGTGTTTTCCCCTGAACTGCTCTCCATATTTTTTTGGAGCAAGGTCTTTAACTAAACAAGATGTTCATAGAATGGCAAGAATGTTTGATCAATGAGTTTCAGGGATTCTCCTACCTCTGTATACTCTTCCACCAGAACTGAGGATCCAGACACACACCATGGAGTTTTGGGGATTTGAACTCACATACTTGTGCTTGCATGAGTAGGTACCTTACCCATTGAGCCATCTTCCCAGTCTTCAAAATGAAGTTTTCGTGGTGTCTTGTAGACCAAACCAACTTAATTCATTGAGAAAAGCAAGCTACACAAGCCTTCAAAGGTAGAATGTCTGCTGTTATCAATGCAGGAAGAAGATTTCCACAACAATAAAACCACTCAATGTCAATATAAGCCTGTGAATCAATACTTTTGCTAGGAACCCTGCGACAGTTACACTGTGCTCTGTGTGGTACACATTCTCTACACTGGCTTCACATCAGCTTTGGTTACTAGACAGTTGAAATGGACTCTGTTATGGTGGATGATGTAAAGTTTAAAAATTATTTTAAATTGTGCATTTCAATTTAATAGCCACCAATGGCAAGTGCCTCTTACATTGGATCCCATAGATCTAGATAAATCTAATAAGGTTACAACCTGACTAGGTTAGAACAGAAAAATGCTCTGATTAAATAATCAAAAGAACACATTAGAGAAATGAGCTTACTAAATGTAGCCAGTTGAATGGGGGTGATGGACACAGCTGTGTGCTATCTCTTGTGCAATATAGGCAGAAAGACCAGAACTGCCACTCTCGCCAAAGAATATACAGAGGTAGGAAGATACCTAAAAAGTCATTGGTCAACCATTCTTGCCAAATCCGTGATCATGTTTTGTTAAAGACCTTGCCTCAATAAAATATGGAGAGCAGTTGAAGGAAAAACACCAGAAGACAACCTTACAAACACACATGACTGTGGGGCCCTTTTCTATGCCACTAAAGATTACCTTGGAGAAGAAAAAAAGAAGTTAAAAATGTAAACATAGGAGTCTAGAGTGATGCCTCATTAGTTCAGAGCACTAGTCACACTTCCAGAAGACCAGGCTTTGGCTGTCAGTGCCCACATGGTGGCTCACCACCACTGCATCTCCAGTTCCAAATCATCTATTTCTGGCCTCCATGGACAACGAGTATACTTTTGGTATACAGATGTACATGCAGAGCAAATATCCATAAACACAATAAATAAATAAAATTAATATGTATGTGTAAGTGTGTAAATACTGATGCAACACGTTGAATCTTTGTCATTTTTTTGTCCATGTTTTTGAGATGTGGTCTCTCACTGAACCTATAGTTTTCTGTTACTGATTGAGCAGCCCAGCTGCTAGGCCCAGTACCCCGTTATCTCTGCTTTCCTAGTGCTGGGACTACAGGCATTCTGGTGTTTTATGTGAATGCTGAGTCTTCAAACTCAGATCTTCATGATTACCCAGCATACTTTTACTCATTGAACTACTTCCCCTGCTTAAAAAAAAATCCATTATGCATTGACAACTCCACCAGAAGTTCTCTGAGTTATAAGAACTGCAGACTTCCAATTACAGGGACTCCAATTTGATCAGATAAGTCATCCTTTTCATATAACATGTTATCATGAACATCTTCCCATTATGTAAAAAGCCCACCAAACGCACTGTGGGGGATTAGGCAGCTTTTGTGAATCACTTTCAGACACCACTCTATAAAATCATTATCTATAGAGTTTTTGTGATAGATTTCATGCAGCTCTCACACAGCAGGAACGTTCAGCTAATGTGGAGCAAGAGGTGAAACTTGTCCCCATCCATTGACACTACTTTCTACCTGTGACTGCCAAGCTATCATGATTTATTAAGAGTATAAGGTAAAGCCAAGTCAGTACCTTCTGGGTCCCTGAATGGTTAGTTATAGTTGTCTTACCCCCAGAAACATAGGCTTAAAAACCAATGGTATTCTAAGGTAGAACTCACATTTCAAAATATTTCTGTCCAATATTTGAAGCGGAATGTTTCCCTTCCTTCAATATTATAATCTTCAGGGTATTAAAAAGAGGGGGGGTCAGGAATTAAGGAGGTATTGTCAGAGCAGGGCACATGGCTCAGTTAGTAAAATGCTTGCCTTACAGCATGAGGTTCTGAGTTAGATCCCCAGAACATATGTAAAAGCTGCCAGGTGTGGTAGATTATGAATATAATCTAAGTGCTTGGATGGTAGGGATGGTTGAATCCCTGGGGTTTGATAGTCACCAAGCCCAGCCTACTTCCTACTTGGTGAGTGGCAGCCCAATGTGAGAATTATGATTTAAAAAAGAAAAAAGGTGGATAGAACCTGCGGTTGTTTGAATGAGATGTCCCCATATCTTTGGGCATTTGAATACTTCCACAGATGGTGGCACTATTATGTGGGTTCAATAGGTATAGTCTTGATGGAGGTGGTATGTTACTGGGGGCCAATTTAAGGTTTCAAAAGCTAGCACCATTCCTAGTTCATTCTTCTTGCTTGCAGGTTTAAGGTACGTTTATCAGCTTCCTTCTCCAGCCGCCATGCTGCCTCCTGTCATGCTTTCCTATCTCAATAGTGATGGACTTCTGTCCCCCTGGAATTGTAAGCCCAAATGAAACATCCTTCTGTAAGTTGCTTCTGTCATGGTGTTTTGTCACAGCAACAGAAAAGTAATTCTAAACCTAGAGAATGGCACCTTAACTTCCCCTCTGTCCTCCATGTCCTTTTTACATAGGAATTCACGATGTGTACAGCCATTTAGTATCCACTGAGTCCAAATAGGAACCAACTTATTTACTGACCTTAGCCATATGGAAGCCAGGGACAAGTCATCTTGTTTATCTTCAAGTTATGCTTAGTCTCCCTGGAAAAATGTGCATAGCAAATGGGTGGAGATTCGATAAATCTTTATAGTGCATTATGGGAACATACAGGAAGAAACAGAGCTGGGAAGTGATTGGGGAAGTAGCATAGATGTTTCAAGGAATCTAACAGGGCGCACAGGAGTTAGGTGCAGGGGAGGTTATTTATATGGGGAAGAATAAGTCGTGTTTGCATGATCTACTTAAGGTTTCTTGGGATGGTTAGACCATACTATCTGGTCAAAAATGAGGTATAAAATCAGAGGCTCATAGGCAAAGATTAGAATGCAGACATTGCAGAAGAAATAGTAACACTTAAAGAGTGTCACCTTAAGCTGAGTATAGAACAAGACACTTAAGGGACAAAGGGAAGAATAGGGACGGGAAATTAAATTGTAGCATGGAAAAAATAGGTGGAAAATGTAAAAGTAATCCTAGAAAAGCAGGAGGCAAAGAATGCTACAAGCACTCAAGGTGATGTGAGCAGCTGTCCTGGGTATCAAGGCCATGGACATCCGAGAGCTTTAATCATTGGGGGTTGGGTACCAAGGCCATGGACATCTCAGAGCTTTCATCTTTGGGGGTGTTCAGATATGCCCTTGAAATCCAGGAAAATAAATGGTAGGAACCATCTTAGCCTTGATGATTGGTGAAACTAGGGACAACCTAATCTAGCAATTATGGTATGCGAGCGCTTGCTTTAGTGAACTGAGGGAACACTGTTGGTAAGGTGCTAGGGGTGGGTGAATGGAAAGTCTCCTTTGGATATTTTCCATAAAATCTGTAATGGCTGCAGTGGCTGAGGGATTAAGGTGCTAGATTCAAAAGATGCACATAAGAAATGAGACTTCAGTCTTACATGACTACCCTGACCCGCTCTAGTTAGGCCTATGGCCAAGTGTACCTGTCCTAGATCCAATGACAGGCTTTGACCAAGAGAACATTTAAAATGGAAATCCCATAAATTCATATCACGACAAAAGATACTGCCTCATGCAGAGATTCGGGCAGACTAGAAATCACCATGCAAATGTTAGTTATTAAGGCTCATTATTACCACAATTTGATTCTGTTAGATTTTAGTCTGTATATCAGCCTACTTCATATCAGAGTTGAAAAAGAGAATGAAAAGTCTGCACCCCATGGAGTGCGCAGAGAGGAAATAGCCAAAAACAAATGATGCCTTTTGCACATAATTTCAGCTTCGAGGTCCAATGGGGAACTGCAGAGAACCACAATAGCCTTCTGTAGATGATGCGATGTGAGCTTTCTGACACAATGTCCCATGTCAACGAAAGAGATAATGACAGGAGACAGGCTGCTTCTTGCTTCTTTCATTTGCTTAATTTGAATACATTCTTTATACAAATTGTAACTGCTGTCATTTTGATAATGCTCCAATTTGAAAATCTGGATTGTTGGGTGCAGGCCGTGCCAGCTCTAAACAAATGGTGGGTTGGCTACTGACGGCTTTGAAGGGTACTCTGGCATGGGGCACAGACAAGGCTCTTTCCCTGCTATGAAGTCTCCAATGTAGGACAGATTTCCCAGTTGCTATTATATTCAAAATGAAACAGGAGTTTATAAAACTCTACTAAAACCATGTAGGCCCACACACTCTTCCTCCCTTCTGTTTTGTTTTCTTTTGACTCCTTCTTTTGCCTTTTGTTGTTTGTTGTGCTGGACCGAACCCAGGGAATCGTGTATGCTCAGCACGTGGTCTACTACAGACCTGCATCTACAGCCTTGTTTGCTTTCATATCAGATAAACTACTCACGCCTGGCATCCAAAATACACAAATGATTGACTCTGTACCTCTTTAATATTGGCATCGGAAACTATATTTAATAATAATAGTTCCAACTAGGCCAGTGCTTAGGTACTTGATATGTAAGTCACATTACTCGAGGAGTGGAATCATGGGCTAGATGGAGTCTGTGCTTTCTCAGATAGCACATCTATTTAGGGGAATAGAGTGCTCAGTGAGCTAATTAAGCGGTACAAGTGCTTTGACATTTAAGTAAAAACAAAGACTGTCTTGGAAACATCTATTTTGTAATTTTGGTTGGGGGCACAGTGTTTCCACAGAGTCCACAGGGGAGCATTGGGTACCCTGGAACAGAAGTGAGCTGCCTGACAGCGGGTGGCTGGAAACTGAAAGCTGGTCTCGCCTCCCCAAACCACAAAAGACAGCTCTTATTTTATGTGTTTTGAGCTACACATGTCTTAAGGTAAGCAGGCTATGTCTTATTGAATCTGCTTTTGTTAAACTTACATTTATGTAAACAGAGAAAACCTAAAATACATTACACTAAATATAAAGGGAGCCAACATACCTCCTTTTAAAAAATGTGTTTGCACTCTTCTTGGACATAGTATACTTTGCAGGGTTCATGTTACTTACAATATGATTTCAGACAGTTCTAGAAGCATCTTTTGTTCTTTAGTCCATAGTGTCTGGTTTTGTTTCCTTCTGTCAGCTTGCAGAATATTCTGGTTTCTGCAGCTAATTGTGTGAATTCTGAATGTTGTCACCTACCTTACAAACTAAGTCAGACATACCCTTAATCTAATCCTTAATCTAACCCAGGGTGATTCCCACAAATAGCTGTGTGCTGCTCTCCACACTTTACAAATGTACACAGCCCCAAACCAAGAATTCTCAACTTCAATTGTGGGAGTTATCCACCAGCTATGATGTTGGCATCTAATTCTATGCTAATTTTCTGCTATGTTCTTTTTAAGCTCTCAAGATTTGTGCATATTCATATACTTCTTCCTCCATAACTCTAAACATGTTATAGAAGAAATAACAGATAATAAAGTATTAGGTCAGAATAGTTCAGATTCATATAACTTAAAGAAAGAGTCCCCCAAACAAATAAAATTATGTGCCCAATTAGCCTAGCAGGCTTTCTGTGCTTGGGGGAAAAATGAATAAAACCAAGACAGGTATAAACAACACCAGTATGAAAAGAATTGTAGATTCTTGGAGGATGAAGCTGTTCTGAGTCCTTTTATTGCATATAGTTACTATTTCCACTGACACCACCATCAGTGTTGCTGAAGTCCTTCTGCTCTGAAGTGATTCTCTTTCATGTCTGTGTAAAGAGGCTGTCTGCCCAGATTACTTTTTAAGCTCTTTTGTTATTGTTACACTACATCCAAAGACCTAGCTCAAAGAAATTCATCTCATTGTCAGAATGTTGCAAACCTTAGTAGGTTAACCTGTAGCTTAATCCCACTGGGCATGGAGAGCAGCAATCTGCAGTCTGCAAGGCATGGAAGTTATTCTTTGTGGTGCCTTTAAGTGACCTTCATTCTATCATATGAAAATGTAAGGATATGTGAGCTGAGTGGTCTCAAATCTACATGCCACTAATTGCCTATGGTGCCTTCTTATTTTGTATACTTCAAAAATCAAAAATGAAGGAGTAGTATACAACATAAAACTTGAGGTCCAAAACACTGATGGCAGAGAACAGAAATTAGGGGCTCTTCCTAGGCCACTGTGCTCCCAGACTTTTTTGTTTGTTTTTGTTTTTGTTTTTTAATTTTCTATATTCTTTGTTTACATTCCAAATGATTTCCCCTTTCATGGTTCCCCCCTCCCCATAAGTCCCATAAGCCCTCTTCCCTCTGCCCATTCCCCAATCACCCCCTCCCATTTCTCTGTTCTGGTACTCTCCTACAAAGATGCATATCAAGCCTTTCCAGGACCAGGGCCCCCTCCTTCCTTCTTGGGAATCATTTGATATGTTAATTGTGTCTTGAATATTCAGAGCTTCTGGGCTAATTAATATCCACATATCAGTGACTGCATTCCATGTATATACTATTTTGTGGTTGGGTTACCTCACTTAGGATGATATTTTCCAGTTCCAATCATTTGCCTAAAATTTTCATGAATTCATTGTTTTTAATTGCTAAGTAGTATTCCATTGTGTAAATATACCACATTTTCTGTATCCATTCCTCCAT